>CAUYQV010046575.1:0-25119 GCA_963574575.1 Galagoides demidoff
TGAGGCCTCAAGGGGCTCATGTCCATGTCCATCGAATCTTCCATGAGGTGGTGGCACGCACTTAGGTGGGCGAGAAGGCGGACGGAGATAAACGACTACTGCTCCGAGGAACAGCCGCGCAGGACGGAATCACACCAGGGCGAAAACTCTTAATCTTATCAGCCTAGGGGAGAATTTATGAAGACGACCTCCTTGGTAATTGCAGCAACAACAAAAATAAATAAGAAGTACCAGATCAAGTAAGAAAGTTTCTGCAAAGCTGAGACCACAATCAACAAACCAAGAGAAAACTGTGAGAGTGGGAGAAGACAGTTGTATGCTGCAAGTCTGACAAAGCATTAATGACCAGAATCTGCAAATAACTCAGGCAAATCAGCAAGCAAAGAGCAAACAACCCCATTAAAACCTGGGCATGAAACATGAACAGAAACTTTTCCCATGAAGACAGATGGATGGCTAACAAACACTCAAAAAAATGATCATCATCCCTAATCATCAGAGAAATGCAAATCAAAACCACTTAGAGATATAACCTACCCCAAGTGAGAATGGCCACATCACAAGGGCCCAAAGCAACAGATGGTGGCATATGGGTGCAGAGAGAAGAGAATAGCCAGTGGCTGTTGATGAGACTGCAAACTAATATAGTCTCTATGGAAAGAAGTATGAAGATTCCTTAAAGAACTAAAAGTAGACCTACCCTTGATCCTGCAACCCCATTGCAATCCACTTAAAAGGATAAAAGACATTTTACCATAAGGACATTTGCACTCAAGCGTATATCAATGTCACTTACTGGTCTTTAGGAAATATTTAAAGCTTAATCAGATGATAGCATACATCTACCAGAATGGTTAAAATTAACTAGGCTGACATCATCGAAAGGTTTTTCGTACATGGAGTACATGGAACGCACATATTTTTAGTGAGAATGTAAAATTGTGCAACCCTTTGGGAGAACAATCTGGAAGTTCTTTTATATAGTTGCATAATCACTTTGGGAAAGAATTTGGTGAGTTTTTCTATAGGTATTTTATAACACCAAAAAGATGCAACAATTCCATCTGTAGTTATTTACCCAAAGGAAGGGAAAGCACATATCCATACAAGTATTGTATGATGCGTTCTAAATTCTGTCCTTAACCCTCTTTGGCAACCAAGAATTTCAATTATATTTACAATTCCTTTCCTTTCTAATAAGGTACACCCAGCGTGTTCCCTGGTCATGGGCTTCCTCCTGTACAGTGAATGGATGTTCTCATGGTCCCACACTGTGCTGTGTGGCCCTACATACCCGTGGATCGGGCATTCTGTAAGCTACTGGATAATGATAGGGATGCAGGCAGTAAAGAGAACACAAGGATATAACACAAATATCAGCTCTATCCATTAGATAGATTATCACTGACAAAATTGTGAACTCTGCATAGTTTACTTATTTTACGTACTTTATTTACTTTGCATACTCAGTGTCTCTAGACTTCTCAGTGTGTCAGGGAGTGCAGGTTCCTCCTGGAAGCAGATCTTCAAATACCTTCTATTGGAGAACTTTTAAAATTATATAAAATGATCACTCTCATCTTTCTCTAGTCTTCCTTCCTTAGTGGCCTTGTATCAGGTAGCCTTTAAGGAGGAAGATGATATGGTAAACATGAGACTAAATGTTTTTTTATTGTTTATTTATTTATTTTAGAAACTGAGTCTCACTCTATCATCCTCCGTAGAGTGCTGTGGCATCATAGCTCACAGCAACCTCCAACTCCTGGGCTTAGGCAATTCTCTTGCCTCAGCCTCCCAAGTAGCTGGGACTACAGGCGCCTGCCACAACGCCCGGCTATTTATTGTTGCACTTTGGCCGGGACTGGGTTTGAACCCGCCACCCTGGTTATATGGGGCTGGCACTCTACCCACTGAGCCACCCTAGACTAAATGTTAAATGACAACAAAGTTCTAAATGCTTTCTTGGAGTATTTTCCTTTTAATCAACCAAGATAGTTACTACAGTTTATTTTAACATCAATGACTCAACATAGTCTTGACATACATTTTCTAGATATTAAAGGCAGTACATTTTCATGTAGAGAGACTTTTATAAAATTTTAATTCACATCACATATGCAACTTCACTTATTTATAAGGATATTCCTGGATACATGTAAATGAAATTAAGTCAGAATATAATATAAAAAATGTACAAATAGAGTCAATTCTTTTAAACTCAGATTTCTAAAATATAGATAAAGGCCTTTTTTATTATTTATAAGGAATTGGTAAGGACGAATGAGAGAAAGATTTCATTTTCTTCAAAGAATGTCTACATATATATGCCTTTTCAATAAGTGGTCTAGAATAGGGTTTCTATCCTTTATGACAACCCAATCTCTTGAGTATATCCTTCCACTGTAAACCTGACTTAAAGGAGCAATTTATATAGTTCACAGACCAGAATTTCTGCAGAGCATTGTGAGAACCTCTTATAAAAGCTGGGCAAAAAAAAGTCGAATTAATTCCAAATGTTTTATGCTTCACTTAGTGTTTACCTTGCATTTCAATTCATTATTGAGAAGAAATGGCTGTGGATACATAAAGAGCAGTTTCTTAAGTGTCCAAATTCTTAAATATCATATGTGCATTGTGACTGCTGACAGGCTAGTCTAATGGCATTTCGAATTATGTTTTTATTACATACTATTAGTAAGGACTGCTGAAGTTGACTTTTCATTAGTATGCGGTTAGGCATTTCGTGTTGTTCATTGTTATTATATATAACAATGTTTACTTTTCTAGGGATAGTGATGAATCTCTTCTGTCAAGATGAAAACTATAAATGACTGTTTCCATGAAAGTAGAAATTTTACCTGGTTCTGGAAATTTCAAAGAAAAGAAGCAGCTAAAATGTCTTTTGAGATGAATAATTTGTAGAACAAATCTTTGCAAAGTAAGAGCCTTCAAAAAGAGTCTCACGTTAAAAGAATGATGCTTATATTACTAGATTGCTAGCACACCAAAACGTCATACGAGACTGATTTCAGAGGTAAAATTAACAAGAATTTATTCATTTCTCCCTCTTCATTGAATCCCTGCTGTTTTCTTCTGAATTATAATAATAACACTTTGAATAAATTTCAAATCTGTAATACTCTCAGTCTCTGATATTTTGTTGCATCTAGAATGATCTTGCTTAAAGGCAAGTCTGATAGAGGACTGACTTACTTTATAAAAAAATCACATGATAACACTTGAAAGCCCACATTCATTATCCCTGAACTTGGGTAGCCATCAGAATCATAAGAAAAATTAATAAAAAAGATAGACTTATGGAGTCTGGATTGGGATCTAAAAATCTTCATTTTTAATAGTTTCTTGGGTGATGATAATCAACAGTTTTCTCTGTAATGTGAGGATTACTCTCTATCCTAGGAAGAGGTAAGAGTGAGCCACAGGATGAGAGTAAGTTCCTTCACATTGGACCTTACGCCTACCATTAGGTAGCTCCTGAAGGGCTTTCTGTTCTCACCTCCACCATTGATCCCAAAAACCTGGGGCTCCAGCTGCATCGAATATTTTTTAGGTTTCTTTAACTGTATGTGAAAGCATTTTTGTCTTCCTTAATATCATTTCTTCTACCTGGTGTGCCCTCTCCACAATAGCCACCATAGGAAATCTGTGCAGTAAAAACTCTGGAAGTTGACTACCCAATGGACTATAACAAACTGGTCAACATACAAGGCGGGTCAACTTGAGAAACTAGGAATACATGTGGTTCATGTTCCATCTATGAAAATTAAGTCAGCTTCAGGTGGTCAGTGTGGAGAGATGATCAATGTTGGAGGTTCTACTGTATTTTAAGACCATTCACATATTAAACCTTTCAGAAATCCTGTATTTCTCCAAGCAGGAGAATGCGTTTTATTTATTTAGTTATTTAGTTATTTATTGGGACAAAATCCTACTCAGTCTCCCAGGGTTAAGTGCTGTGATATCATAGCTCATAGCTGCCTCAAACTCTGGAGCTCAAGTGATCCTCTGGCCTCAGCTTTCTGAGTAGCTGGAACTACAGGTGCCCACTATGACACTGGGATATTTTTTCTATTTTTAGTAGAAATGGGGTCTTATTCTTGCTTAGCTTGAACTCCTAAGCTCAATAAATTCTGCCTCAGCATCCCAGAGAGCTAGAATTACAGGTGTGAGCCACTGTACCCGGCCAGGAGTAAGCATTTTAGCTTGTATATACCTTCATTATAACACTTACCCCAATTGGAAAGTTTGTAAGTCACAGAAACAAGAGTCCACAAGGCCACAATGCTAACATAAATACACGTAACATAATAAATGACTGACAAAGTAAGGACTGCAGCAAACAAGAGTTTAGATCTTTTCTAAACACAGCTGATACTGATCAAACTCATTGATCATTACCACCAAGGACAGTAGGCACAATTTTGCAAGTTCATTATTTTTCTGAGAAAATTCCCTCCCCACCACACACATACATATAAATGTATTATAAGAAAGCTCATGAGTTCTAAGTTGACAACGGTATGTCTCCAGAGGTGCACCATTCATCTTTCTCTGCGTGTGTCTTGTGCCTCCAAATGCTGACTTTATAGACTGTATCTATGAGAACCCTTGAATGTGGCTGGTGGGAGGGATAAACAAGCAGTTAGGTTAAGCACAAGAAATTAAGGTCAAGGTGTTTATCGCCCTGCTCCCCCTCCTACCTGCATATACTGGCTATGTTCCCATATGAAAGGCCAAAGCTCCTGTCCAGAAGTTCTCTCCACATACCTCTTTGGCTCCAGTAACAACTTCCTCAGGCTATTTTGAAAACCTTTGTGAGGTTTGGTCACTCTGCTAGTAAGGGTTTTCTAGAGAGATAGACCAATAACATAGAGAAATGAGGGAGATATATTAGGAGAACTGACTCAAGTGATTACAGAGGTTGAGTAGCCTCACCATAGAAAGACCATCTAACAAGCTAAAGACCCAAAGAGACCAGTAGGATAGCTCAGTTCAAATCCAAAGGCTCAGAACCAGGGAACATGGTTATGTAACTCTGAACCAAAGGCTGAAGGCTTGAAATCCTAGGGGACTGTTGGTACAAGTCCCAGACTTCAAAGACAATAGAATCTGGAGTTCTAATGTCTAAAAGCAGGAGAAAAGGGGCGTTCCAGGTCCAGAAAAGAGAGAGACAACTTGTCTTTCCTCTGCCTTTTCATTCTATCCCGGCCCAGCCAATTGAAGGGTGCCTTACTGATTCACGTGGCAGTCTTCTCTGGATCCACCCTCACAGACACACCCAGAAATAATGCTTTACCAGTTCGCTAGGTACCCCTTAATCCAGTCTCTCTAGGTATCCCTTCATCCGGTTGACACTTAAAATTAACCAGAATAAATTGACCCCTTATCCATTTGACACCCATACTCATCTCTTTAAACACTACTTAATCTCTAAATAAAGGCCACTTCAAGGTAGTAATTCCACCTACCATTCTAACATGATACAGTTATCCTGAACTGAAAAATCTATTAATCTCTTTCCCAGAAAAGGAGATGAAGTACTCCAGTAATCTCTTTCTGATAACTCATATCTTAAATACTATCATGTAAAATTAACAATACTTAAATACTGATGATATTAATATTAAGTCCATAAATCTCATGTTACACGATAAATGAACAAGAGAGAAATGAAAACAATGATTATTCACTAGCTATATGCATACACACATAAGCATAATTTTATCAAAACAAGGAAGAAATACTGGTGACAATCATAATTTTCCTTTCTATAACTGGTCATATATATGCTCATAGCTGGTATTTATAACTATCTTTTTCTACTACCTATACTGTATTTTCTTTGTCTTCAGCAGTAGTTACAATAGCTGGTTGTGGTTCTTTACTTGGAGCAATAACCCAAAGCTTCATTCTTGAAGGGTCTGAGCCATTAATAGTCCTGCCTGGATTGGGTTGTTGTAATTTTTCATTGGCTTTCATTACAAGGCATGATGATAATAAGAGTTGCTCTTAGTGATAGGTAAACTGGACATACTTCTCCATATCTCTATTATTGTAGTAGTCTAATTTCCCCTTGGTAGTCTGAAACAATTACCCCACCTAACATTACAAATCCCTTCTTAGCCTATTGATTCAGAGGCATGAAAAGCCCAGGATGATGGGGTGGCAGTCTTAACTCCCTTTTCAGTAGAATCATTGTTGTGTCTTTTGGTGGAAGTATTTCTCTCTCTGGAACTCTAGGGAGCAAAGCCTAGGAGGTCCCACAATTAAGTTCATGAACTTGCCACCATGAGCTTATGTTGACTGTACCATACAAAGAGCTTAGAAAGGTTCTATGACCTTAGTGTATCAGTGTCTCACAGCTGGTTTCATGTCAACCTGTGGCAGTGCCTTGCAAAGTGGTATTCATTATTATTGTTGTGTGTATTTGTGCACCTATGAGAGAACATAGGAGCTTGAATTAGAGCAATGAACAAACACTAAATTTCTTGTTAAACTTGGCAAGAGTGGAAGTAAAATCAGGGAGATGTTAATCCAAGTTTACAGAGATAATGTCATGAAGAAAATGGCAGTGTACGAACAGATTAAACGTTTTTCTGAAAGGAGAGAAAGTATCCCTGATGAAGAGAGGTCAGGGCAGTCAGTGACAAGCAGAACTGAGGGAAACCTTGCAAAAATTGGTCAAATTGTGCATCAACGTGATTGGCTGACTGTGAGAAGCATAGAAGACCAAGTAAACATTGATAGAGAAACAGGAAAATCTTAACTGAAAATCTGAGCATGCGAAAGGTGTGTGGAAAAGTGGTCCTGAAGAATCTCAGATGAACAAAAGCAAAGGAAAGATGAAGTTTGCCGTGATGTTTTGGAGAGGCAAGATGATATTCTGGGCCATGTTATCACTGGTGATGAAACATGGGTGTACACAAAGTGCACAAGGGAAATCAGCCAATTCTCCATGACCAAAAAACCTTCTGTCAGTTCAATTCCAGAGTCCTCCCTGAACTTTTTTTAACATCAGAGAGACCGTTCATTATAAATGTGTACCAATTGGACCAAGGGTTAACCAAGTTTACTATTTTGAAGTGCTGAAAAGGCTGAGTGAGAAAGTTAAACTAAACTTTTCACTGCTAACTCATCTTGCATCATAACAATGCACCAGCTCACACGGCACTCTCTGAGAGGGAATTTTTAGCCCATCAACAAAAAACTATATTGGAAAACCTTCCTTAGAAAACTTTCCCTAATCACCTGATCTGGTCCCTGATGACTTCTTTCTTTACCTGAAGATAAAGGAAATATTGAAAGGAGACATTTGATGATATTCAAGACATCAAAAGTAATATGAAAGCACTGATGGCCATTCTGTAGAAGAGTTCCAAAATTGCTTTGAAGTGTGGATTAGGCACTGACATTGGTGCACAGCTTGCCAAGGGGAGGACTCCAGAGATGACCAAAATGATATTCAGCAATGAGGTAGGTAGCATGTTTTCTAGGATGAGTTCATGGACTTAATTGTCAGAGGTTTATATGTGTCTATGCCTATGTATTTATGTATCTTACAGATTCTATTTTTTTTCTAAAGAACCCTGTCTAATATACATAGGGTCATATATTGAAAGATAAATTGACATATTCACTACAAGTAGAAATTCAGAAGTCCACCATCAGAATGGGACATTTTAATACAATTATCTCACAATATTTCAAATGTCAAGCAGCTCCAAATTAGAATGGTTATAGACAATTTGAACACCACAATTAATAATAAAAGCTTGTACCTACCAACCAGTATACACATTCTTCTTAAGTACCCATTGAATCTTTAAAAAAATTGGCTTTATGTTGAGAAACTAGTATCAGAAAGACCAGTTTTTGACCACAGCTCAATTTCAGAAATCCCATAAAAATGCCTAAAATACATTTGGTTGATCCCATGAGTGAAACAGAAAATATTTAAAGCTAAAATATAATGGACATAACATTTGTGAAAATTATTGCGATATTGTCAAGATACTTGTAATGGTAATCTTCACGTAGGTAAGAGAAAAAGAACTAAAGAAAAAATAACAAACTATATATTAAACTTAAAAAGCTGGAAATATACCAGAGTAAATGAAAAGAAAAAGGAAGGAAATAATAACATAGGAAATGACATAGAAAATAAGCATCACTTTCAATAACATGTGTTAGTCAAATACTAGCAATTATGACTCAATTTATATAGAATAGGAACAGGTGTCAAAGCTTAAAGTGGAACCTTGGGACGTCTGAACAAAATTGAAATAAAATAGTCATTGTTAAGAGTAAAGCTGGAAAAATCTTTTCTTATCACTGTGTGACATTGAATAATGTAAAAGTTTTTGACCCCCAATTTTCCTAATCATTAATGATTAGGAAATAATCATTTATCTATAAGATAATCACATTTATCTTCTATCTATTATGTAAGAATATAATGAGACATATAAAATGCTTATCACATGTGACTCATAATTTGCTACATACACATATTTAGTTCTTGTCCCTTTTTCTTACAATATAAGATGGCATTCATTCATTCAATAAACAGAAGCATCCACCAGGTTTTACTTCTTACACTAATTTAAAAAATAATAACTTTTCCCAACCTAGCAAGGAGATACCCTCTTGAAGCGTTTTACTATGAAGTAAAAAGAAATAAAGGAGAGACTACATAACAGAAAAAGACTCACAAATTCTGAGTTAAATCAGAAGGAGTCAGATTCTAATTCTGTGCCAATTGGATAGGCTTCCTCCCGTCTTCATCACATAGAACTCCATATGTCTCCAATTTAAACCAAGCCACTCCCAACAGGAGCGTTACCTCAAAGAAGCCTGAGAGATGGCTGGGTGTCAGCATCTTCAGGGTACTTAAAATACATTTACTCTGACAGGATCTTGAACACCTGCAGTTATTTCAAAGGAATTTTGATCCAACAATAATTCACATAATTTATCATCTAGAGATGCCAAAAATTCTTTGAAAAAGTATGCTGTAGTTAGAAAAAAAAAAAAAGAAGAAAGAAAAAAGAAAAAAAGAAAGAAAAGGAAAGAAAAAAAATGATGGTGGGTGGCAGTCTTTTCACATAGGATGTTTTTACAGGAATCATTACATTCTTAGACTTTTTTTTCTGTCTAGTCTTTGTTTCTTCATAGCTGAAACATTGACTGTTGATCCATTTTTGAACTTTCTTGTGTGTTTACAATTAACACAGACAAAGGAGCTATTCTTTTCTTTCAAGGGATTTGGGCTTTTGGTTTTGTTTTCATCTCAAATCAGAGCATAACTGGGAGGTGCATGTTAGTAACATGGATAATTTTGAGAAATTCCATGATTTTTATTCTAACAAAATCACACTGACATTTGCAATTATTTAACGTGTATGAGCAGAAATACGATTAATCATAAAGAATAAGGTTTGGGATTCTTCAAAATCCCACTCATAAAAGAAATGTCTTTCACTAAAATTTAGGGCTCTGGGCAAGCTGGGGCAGAAAGGACAGAGTGTTGTGATTCCCTTTGTGAAGCCAGTCACAAGTGCTTGGAGGGAGGAGGTGGGATGGGGGAGAAGGAACATTCTTAACATCGTGGGTTAAAGGAACCAGGTTTGCCTGAGAGAAGCTAGGACATGATCGGTTCGATTTAATAGAATTAACACCTTCATAAACAGCCAGATACAAAGTAGAGTTGATGGGATCAAATCTATAAAAAGGATTCAGGACTTTATTAGGGGAAAAGTTAATTAGAAAATGTACTTTTAAAGTTAATTTCTCCTGAAGTTATTTAATTAGTATCTTTATATTAAATATAAATCCTAACATTAAGGAGAAAGAAGGCCATTGCTATCATCAAAACAAACACTTAAACCATTGACAGGTATGGAGTCCACACTCTTGTAGCAGCCCATGGGTAAGTCTAATATGATGTTCAGCTGGTCCCCAGTGGAAACCAATGAGCACAGGATTTCAGTTTTTAGAGTTAAGGTCATTTCTTGGAGAAATAGGGAAACATCTACATTTTATTTTTTCTTGTTTTTCTATTTAATAGAAATGATGCTTCCTAAGAGCCGAATTAAAAAAAAAATCAATGTTTTTTCTAGAAGGTCAAATATTGAGTCGTATTTCTATGTCCTGAAAAGATTTGCATGAATCAATCAGGATTCAGGAAGGGTGTTAAAGGACGTAGCATACTCAAAAATGAAATACCCATTTTCAGATTGGCACAACTTGCCATGGGTATTACTGCCAACACCATTTTCATTTAGTTCTTCCAAACCTCAAGTTGGCTTTCCTGCTTGGAAACATAGAATTACATGAACTGTGCTCCCCACACACTTCATTCTGCACCTCGAAAAACCATCTTATACTCTTAGTCATGAACAAAAGAGCATGGATGGACTAAATGGATCTCTTCCCAAATGGGGAGAGGAAATTCAGCAGATGAACATAGAAGCAGCATATTAAACTTACACTTCTCCCTTTTTTATTTTTTTTAAGGCTGCATTGATTGACCTACCAGAAAGCACAGTTGAAGAATGTTGTGGTTTCACTTGGGAGGTGGGTTCAAAAGCTAACTGGTATGTATAATTTTATTTTATTTCGTGATGAAAAAATAGACATCCTGACCAATCCCTGTTAGCAAAAACCCAGTCCAACTTTTCAAATAGATCTTATGAATCAAATGCTCCAAGTTGATCTTTAGTTTCAAGCTTCAGGAAAAAAAAAAAACCCAAGAAAACAAACAAAAAACTATGTCCATTCTGAAATGGAACAAAGTCTAAACATAGCTTTCTGGGTGGTTTGACAATTCTAAACCAAAGACTTGTGCAGTCACAGCATGACCAAGATTACCTCCCCCTCCTGCTGTTTCTTTATGGTGGCCCTTGATTGCAAACCTGCTATTACAGCCTTCTGGAATCCTTAACCCTTTCAAAGGAGTTTTTTTTCTTCCTGTCTTCCTTTGCTCCGCAGTTCAGGGATGAGTCTTGCTGACTCATCTCAGAATTTATAATTTTTGTAGACCTGTCACATACCATGATATTCACAGATTTTATGGGGTAACAGTGGTGTTTATTATAAATTAATTATTAAATTATATCTTTATTATTATTAGAGCCTGCCTCAGATTTTATGAGTTCAGGGCATGAGATCTGAAGCCTAACCATACTTCCTAGGTTCAAGTCCAAGTATCTCTTATTGGTTGTAGTATGATTTTCAGAATACTTTGTCCTTTACAATTAGTTTTTACATCTGAAAAAGAATTCAAAATTAAAACTATCTGGAGTTATGAAGAGTAGGGGAACCAATGTCTGTAAAGTGCCTGGAACTGTGTGTGGCACAAATGAGCTCACTAAATGTTAGCTAGTGGTGACTAACGTAGAATGTGACACTTAGGATACGGGAAAGAGTAAAATTTTCAGAATTTAAATTTAAATGATTTTCAGAATCCTCTAAATGGTTGATTTAAACTTTGTAGTCACATTGGTGGATGTTATTAAAAACTAAAATACAAGCTATTTAAGTTAATATGTAGAATAGGAATAGAAAATGTTTTTCTTTATATAGATTTCAGAGTCAGGCCAACAGACCTACTGTATAAGAATTACTATATAAAAGTATTTTTTTAGCTGTCAAATGAAAGGGTTCTGTTTTTGGATTGTGAAATCAATGATATGCTGAAATATGCGGAGAAATAGCTTCTGCTGCCCCATAGTGGCAGTCGTTGTCAGTGCAGTTTTCTCCCTGCAGGTGGTTGGGGGGCTTCCTGGGAATATACACAACTTAATCTCTTCTTATCAGGAAAGGCAAGCAGGAATAATAGATGGGAAGAAAGGAAATGGGATCCCATCTACAGAAGTAAAGAAATGTAAATGCAGGCTTGGCACTCATAGCTCAGTGGTTAGGGCACCAGTCACATGCACTGGGGCTGGTGGGTTCAAGCCTGGCCAGAGCCTGCTCAACAATAATGATGACAATGACAACAACAACAACAAAAATAGCCGAGCACTGTGGTGGTCGCCTGTAGTCCCAGCTACTTGGGAGGCTGAGGCAAGAGATTCACTTAAGCCCAAGAGTTTGAGGTTGCTGTGCTTTGAGCTGTGATGCCATGGCACTCTACGAGGGCAACATAGTCAAACCCTGTCTCAAAAAAAAAAAAAAAAAAGTAAATATAGAAGGGAATCTCCAAAGGAGGATTTTGCCTGTGAACATGCCATTCAAATGTCATGAATGGCCCTAAATTGCTTGTGAGTCTTCACATGTGATGGTACAGGTTGGCCCTTGCAACCCTGTTCCTTTGTTCCATCTCTATCATCTATCTAGCAATCATGTAAGTTATATTTCAAGTAATATACTCTTATAGTAGTATTCCAATGTAGGTATACTTAGAAAGCTAGTAATTTGATATTTCAAAAAAATATTTTAGAAAAACTTTTTTTATTCTTTATTGAGAGGACAGACTGGGCTTACAGAGGGCATTCATGATGCACAGTGCCAAAAATCACAGCTCCATCAGCTTCTTCTCTGCTCTTCTGAGCAATTCAGCTCTGCCTCCATACTTGCATTTCTTATGTAGCAAAGCAGAAATTCTATGGTTAAGTTGACTCCCAATTCTTAGAAGCCAACTAGGGATCATCTATTCTTTCTTAAGCAGCTTATTAAATTCTTCACTCTGCATATATAGATCTCTAACAGGAGCCGGATCCCTTAGTAGATAGCTTTTTCATCTCATTGTAATTTCAGTTAGATTTTGGCAGTTATTGACATCTTAGATGTTGGTGCACTCTGCTTTCCCAGGCTTTAAACTTGGATTTTATAATCTGTATTGCTCCCATATCCTATACATTGCCAGAGTTGGGCCATCTGGTCTTGCAATTTCACTTCTTGCCATTATTTTCTCTCCATTTCCCTGCTACTGCCAAACTCAAGCTCAATTACATCTCATCTAAATATTGCCATATCCTTAAACTCACTTCCCTCCCACCCTTCACTAATGCTTTGGAGACGGAAAAACCTCAGTTCAAATTCCAATTTCACCACTTACTTTGCTGTGTAATCTTTGGCAATAGGTCCTGATATTCATCTTAAAATAGAGAAGTAATAATCTCTTCAAAGGGTTATTCTCACACGAGAATCTAACATCCTGTTTGGCACGGTCTTCATACGTATGAAAACCCAATTGCCATTTTCCCTTCTTTTCTCTGTAGAGGACTTAAGGACAGGCTAGTAGACATCCTATCCCTGCATTTTAAATTATGGAGAATTTAAAATCAACAAGGTAAAAAACTAAAAGATCATTTGCTTGTTATTCTATCCTGCACTTATAGCCCTAAACAACATCAGCGATGAAATGCTTCTCTTCTAAATAAATCCCTTGTTGGTATAAGTTCTGAAGAGTTTCCACAGTAACATCAACTTATAAACATAGCAGGGTCAAGGTAGCATGTTTGGGTTACTTATCTTTTAGTAAACACCATAGTGCATGTGAATCCAGAAGACTCCCATTTATACAGCCCACACCTGACACATACAGACAGAGACTTTTTTCCCAGAGTACATACACAAGAGGTTGGAGGTATTTAAGCACGCTCCACGCATGATTCAATTATACCAATCCTGTGGTATTACATATTCTGGCATTTTACAGTAGATTTAAAACAATGGTAAGTCAGAGTCGATAATAATAAAAAAGCAGAATTTGAATAATTTCCATTTTGTGACCACTTAGAATTATCTGCATTTAGGTTTTCTGATATTACTGTGAAACCAGATTCTTATATATCTGTGCCAAACTTATCCTTATGTTTAACAGTGTTTGAAACCACCTGTAGTAAACTGGCTGCTTCGTGGGAAAGAAAATTTTTAAACTTAAAAATTAGTAAAATATGTTCTTTATCTATGAATTAAGGGAGATTGGCAAATATAGAGATATTTGTTACTGAAGAGAAATATGAAAAAGTATTGTTTTTGAAAAAGCTTCAGAAATTAAGGCTCTTAACAGAAACTATTATAT
This sequence comes from Galagoides demidoff, assembly GCA_963574575.1. Lineage (NCBI taxonomy): Eukaryota > Metazoa > Chordata > Mammalia > Primates > Galagidae > Galagoides > Galagoides demidoff. Next base: position 14,051 of record CAUYQV010046575.1, read on the forward strand.
TAATACTCATTACTGTGGCATAGCAACAGGAACATATAAGATTTTTATCTTTTTTCAAAAATCTACTGAAGACATTAGAAAGTTTGTCCCTAATATAGCTCCATTGTATTGATTTTGCCTTTAGTTTTTCAGTGGCATAATTATATTGTAAAGTTTTAGAAAAGGAAATCTTAATAGCTTCATTTATTTTCTATTATTGCTATTTATCTTATTTTATGGTTATTATCAGAAGCAAGTTGGTCATAAAGAGGAGGTGGGTATTAAAAAATGACCCACTTTGTGTCAAATACAAGACCAACCTACCTTAGCTCAGGCCTCCCTCTTCAATTCATTTTATATATTAGTATCAGTTAAGCTTCTTTTCTTTCTTTCATTTTTTAACTTTTGAGACAGAGTTTCACTCTGTTGCCCAGGCTAGAGGACAGTGGTGTCATCGTTGTAGCTCACTGCAACCTCAGACTGCTGGGCTCAAGCAATCCTCCTGCCTCAGCCTCCTGAACAGGGGAAATTACCGGCATAGCAGCCACTATGTCTAGCCCATTTTTCTATGTTTTGAGGAGACGGGGTCTTACTTTTGCTCAGGCTGGTCTAGAACTCTTGAGCTCAAGCAATCCTCCTACCTTGGCCTCCCAGAGTGCAAGGATTACAGGTGTGAGCCTGGCTTCATTTATACTTCTGGAAGTGCAAATCATATCATTTGCATGCCAAATATTTTCTGGGCATATTCTTTCATGTAGAACAAAAGTCACATGAAACTGGCATTCCTGGCTCACCACCTCTTAGGGAACTTTACTTCCCCACTTTCTTTTCCTGTGTTCAGCTCCAGCTACTTGTATGTCCCCATACAGGTCTTTTCAGGCCCTGCCTTCCACTGATGAACTTTGTGACCTCCAGCTGGAATGCCTGGGTCCTTTTTTTCTCCACATTTTCTAATCCCATACTGGACCAGAATCAAATCTGTGCTATCCTTTTATAAAATCTTTCCTGATGCTTCCAGAAACAAACAAACAAACAAACAAAAAATGCCCCTTTTTTCTGAATTCTTGTAGTTCTTTGAGTTGTGAGAATTTCCCTTTCCTTGGAATCCCTGTATCTCCTGTGGTGTTTGTACATTTCCATTCAGTAATTTGTTTCTTTCCTTTTTAAATTTTTTCTCTTGGAATAAAAGCTTCTAGAAGGCAAACTTCTTATCTTTTTTATCTGATTCAGAAAGCCAACAAGGTGGCTTGGATAAGCAGGTTGCCTCTTCTGCTGCTAGTTGGCCTTCACTGCACCCTCCCCTTGAGGTCTGAGAAAACCCTCGAGTTGTACATACAATTGTGTATTTGTAGGGGCACTCGTTCAACAAGCTGGACTCCAAGGGATTTAGTCCTTCTCCATCCTGTCAGGCATGTCTCGTAGGCAAGTTTTCTTGGGTACAATTTTGGCAACTTTCATAAACTTTCTGATCCTTTCCTAACTTAGCTACAACTTTACTTCAGAAATTACAAAGACCTGACAATGTGATTTGACCTGAGCCTTGTGCCGCTGGAAAACAGTGTTGTTAAGAAAGTCCTCCATTCTTGTGTTCTAGGAAACAGCTTATTGCAAGTTACCCCCCTTTTCCATGTGACTTAGAGAAGACTCAGGATTGTCCCCTTGTCTACTTAGGATAAGGCCAGGCACACACCCTGCAAATTCTTATCCTTTGGCTCCTGAATGATTTGTTGAACTGCTTGTCTCCCCGATCAATCCGAACAAAATGCTCATGAACCAAACTTTTTAACTTTTCCACCTTCCTCCAGTCTCCTGAATTTTGACCCATTCTCAACCTGCCTAATATGCTCCAGTCTGCTCTCTGATCACACCGTCCTTTCTTCCCACTGGTTAACACCTGGTTCTTTCTAGCCCCGTTTCCTCCTCCCTGCAGCAGAAACACTCTTTGCCTAACTCTCGGGACACTGGCCGACCTTCCTGTCAGGTGTTCTCCCTCCTATAGTCTCTTTCCTCACCTTGCAATAATCCTTTCAAAGAAGCCTTGCCTTAGAAAGTCTGGATTGTTTGTGTCTGATGTAACAACCCAAACTGTAAGTCCCTCCCCACTTCAGAGCTTCCCTCTGCCGTTGTTGGGTGCTGCTCTAGATCTGGGAGGCCCATTGCCTACTTTTCTCCTTACTTTGGGAGCTCCTCACCATTTACTTGCCAAGGTTCTGGCCCCTTCACAGCTGGGGGGTGGAGGGTGGGGAAAAGGTCATTTGTGGAAGGAGATGGATTGATATTGTTGAGACTTGGTATTGGTACTCACTGGGCTTTTTCTCTTTGGTACGTTTTTGTGAGTTTCTAGGAAGCTTCCACCACTAGAAATCTCTGATATCATCTCCCTCCTCCAGCTACCTAGCTCATCCCTTGGCTCTTAGAAGTTGGGTCATTTTGTTCACTGATTTCTCTCTCCATAGACAGTACTATTGGGTGGACTGACCCTTTCAAAGGGACCCTAGGCTAGTTCCTGCTGGGGGTACATTTTGTTTCAAAGGAGCACCCACCTATCCTTGCAAAGAAACAGCTCATTCCCAGTCCTCCCCTGTCCATCTCACTCAGAGTCTTTCTATCTCTCCGTTTCAAGATGGAGCCTCCCTCTCCCTCTCTGTGCCCCCAGGTAAGCATTGTGAGTGTACTGCAGCTCTCTGGCGCGGCTGGGCTCCTCCTCTCCCATACCTGAAGCAATGAAGAAATCACCTCAGCCCCACACGATTGTGTTGCCTTGTGATCACGTCCACCTGCCCCGAATCTCGTGTATAATCCCGGCCACATGATGAGCAAAGGATTTCCAAACCAGTTTTGGCAAATCTTGCATAGGTAGTACCTTAGTTTGGAATATAGAGGAATGCCATTGCCACCCGGGGGACTGTGAGCCTCTGCCAAAACTGCTGTGTAGAAAACTCCCTCTTACAGATATTTACGTATTTATTTTTCCTGGAATGATTTGGTTAAAGTGGTCAACAGATTCATAAAATGGTTTCTAATCCAAAGAATGTTAAAAGATGAGCCAGGCCAGATGTCTGGGCACCAACCAGTGTTACCCACACCTCTAGGTAACATACAACTTTTAATTAATTCCTTAGTTCAACGTATCCTGCTCAGTGCCCCACATGTGCCAAGGGAACAAAGTGGGTGTGGTCACTGTGGTCACCGACCTCAGGAAACATTGTGTTTTCTGCTGCATTGGGACGTCTTTGAAGAGAGGGCGTCATATGTGACTTCTGGGAAACTTTAAATATATTTATTAAATAAATCAGTAAACGGACATACCTTAAATATATTGGCTTTTGTGACCTCAATTATGACAAGTTTGTTAAAGCTGATCAAGTGAAAAATGATACCTGTCTCAGAAGACAGAGGCTTGTACAAAGCTTGTGAAACCAACTTTATTTCGAAGACTCTAGAATCTTCTGACCCAATTGCTACTGCGGTTTTAGACTGATTGCTGGTCCCTGGGACTGTTTAGGAGAGATACAGCAGGAGTATAAGTCCTGCTGATGAATTTTTATTACATTCTTTTAGCATTTAAACCTGTAAGACACTGTTGATAAATTTTGTAATATACTATATTAATAGCATTCGCCCAACCAATCCTTGGTGAATACCTACAACACGGGAAAATGTGTGAGGATCAAAGTCTGTGCACATCTGTAATGATCAAAGAGTCCATAACCTCATGAGGCAAAGAGAGGCTAAAAACTAATTTGTAACATACAGCCAAATGTCAGAAGCAAAGTGTAAACGATGGTATGGGGGGCTCCAGCGGTGGACAATAATCATGTGGATGATGGTTCTGGAGGAAAGTATCTTCATAAAGATGGTGCCATTGGAGCTGAAAGTTGGAAACATGGCCGAGTAGAGCAGGAACAAAATTGGGAACCAGGAACCAGGGTGGTGAGAAAGTACAGTTGACATTAATTAGTTGTTCTGTGGACACTGAGATTGTACATTCTCAACATTAAGCATTTCCTATGTAGTGTTTGTCATTAGACCCTCATGAACGAAGCGTTGTCTTTACAGGTATGCATGTTGACCCCATGGAGCTGCCATTCTGGGATATGTGTAAAGACTTGGGTTTTCCTTCTCTGTGGTGTCAGCTTTTACTTAGCGGGAAGCTGGGCAAATTTATCATTTAAAATGAAGAAATTATTCATAACAGTTTCCCTGTTGTCACTAAGTCTTTTCATGTTTTAAAATTGCCATATAGTTTGTCACTAAAACCGGAATCTGGGTCAGTATGTTTCTGGGATCACATTTAAACTCGGGTACCACCATCCATCCTGCCTCAGAAGGCTGGTAGCTCTATCAGTCACATACTTGAATCAGAATCAAAATAGTTTTCCTCTTAGCTTCGCTTTATTCTCTCACATTTATCTGCATTCTTCTGGGTTGATTTCTTTGTGCTTTTGTCATCTACTTCTCTCTAGATTTTTTTTTTTTTTTTGGCATACTTCCACTTTGTAGTTAGTCTCCACAGAGCCAGTAAAATGGACATTTGCCTGGTTTATTTCTCTACATGTTTAAGTCTGCATGGATTGCTGTTCAACTGATAGGGCTGACTTGCATTGCTCATTAACCCTGCTGTGGCATAGCGCCCCAGTAAATGATGCCATTTATCAAAATCCTTACCAGGTGGCAGTCGCTGAATTAATTTACATTGTTAATTTCATTAATCCTCATCATAATTTTTAAATGAGCTAACACTAGTTAACAGATGAGGAAACTGAGGCTCATGAAAGTTAAATAAATCCTTTAACAAAGGTCAGGACAAAACATTCAGTGATGCTCTGCCTGCCTCTGAAGCCTCTTGTACAGGTCTTGAAATTTATGATAGGTAGTTAAAGTAGGGTGCATTAGAGAATGTTCCATAAATAAAAAAGACTTAAAAAGTTCTTAGGAAGAACAGAGACTTACGTAGCTATACTTAACTACAAATAATCGTCTTGTTTAGACCACTGCCGTAAATGTTATTATAACTCCTCTCTTTTCCATGTTCTGTCACTATCTATGCTCAAGTAACAGAATTAGTAGAATACAGTTCAGAAATTTCTTACACCCATAGGATGAGCTTAGACAGTCTCCTAACCCTACACTCTTCTCTTCCACAGATTTAGGAAGCTGAGGACAAGGGAGGCTGAGTCATTGTCTGAGTTTACGTAGATGGTGGCAAAGTGTGACTGGAAGATGAGTTAGTTACCTATACCCCAGGATGTTACCAAAGCATACAGAAATTCCTATTAAGATAAAAGGTAATCTAATACAATCCAGGGGTGGGTTATTCCCGAATAAGTTATAAAATACTTAAAAATATGAAGGGCATAATTTTCTCCTCTATTTTTTCATCTTATTTATACATTGTATCTCCTCTCTTTGGTGTAATCAGACTATCTCTTTCATTTGTTCCTATGTATAATATTCTCATTCCATTCCCATATCTTTTCCTTGGTATCTATAACTGTTCAGTTGTTTCTTTAAAGGTAAATAAATCTTGCCAGATGTGGTAGTTTACATCTGTAATCCCAGCACTTTGGAAGGCTGAGGCAGGAGGATCACTTGAGGTCAAGAGTTTGAGACCCACCTGGACAATACAGCAAGACCCCACCTCTTAATAAAATGGCTGGATGTTATAACATATGTCTGTAGATTCACCTACTTAGGAGGCTGAAGCAGGAGGATTGCTTGAGCCCAGGAGTTTGAGATAGCTGTGAGTTATGATTGTGCCATAGCACCACAGCCTGGGCAGCAGAATAAGACCCTATCTCGAAAAGTATCTGTAAATATCTGTACAATTTATTTATTTTTGTTAATTTCAATAAGATGCATTTCCCTGTTCCGTGACCTCTAACCACTCAGTTTTCGTTTCCATAAAGCACACATTGATGGCTTTCTGTCTTTCTGTGCTGTGGTTTTAGTACCTGCCTCCATCAGGAGTAACTAGCCGGGTAACTGGATAACTTGAGGCAAGTTTACTTAATCTATCACTTTATCTATCTGTATTTATCACTATCTATCTTTAGAACAATGATAAGAGCTATATTTAGAATTCTTTCTATTCTCCTACCACCTTTTTTCATTTTTTATATGATAACATTCCTAAGATGGTTACAATTAGAGTGTTTCTTGTTCATGGAACAGTTATCATAAGTGTTTCCTATGATGTTAGAATTCCAATTATAATTTTAGTGCTGCCTAATACCTTAATTTTCTTATCTATACAATGGAAATGATTATTTCTATCTGCCAAGATTTTTTTTTTTTTTAATGTGCAGGCAAGGTTCTGATGCAAAGTATTTGCTGAAATACTTCCCTTCCACCTCACCCCAAAATAGTTCTCTTTCACCTCCCTCCCACTCCAATTTTTGTTCAAATAGTTTTAAAATTGAAGATAAGTTTAATAGTACTTCAAGAGAATAATTGGAGAGGACTTGTTATATTTTGTTAAGATACTAGGCTACCAGTTTTAAGCATCCAGTTAGAAAACCTTTCTTTCAAATGTTCTTCTTGTGTTCAAAGTAGATCTGGATGTTTGACTTAATCCCTAGGGCTGGAATTAAGAAGTGCTTATTTTACTTTGTAGCTGTCATAATAAAAACAAAAACTTCTTTCCTATTCATATCATGTTATAAATCTATATGACATAACTATTATCTCTTTAATGTTATTTCTCTTCAAAAGCAAAACATAGTGGCTGATTTAGAAGTTTGTGGCTCTGCCTACATAGTTTCTACTAGAAGTTCAAAGAACAATATTCCAAGAGAGTAAGTGAACTTAATTTTTTTAACTTAAAAATGGTTACATCAGAATTTTTTAAGTAAATTCACAATTGGAATAGGTGATCATCATTCAAATCTGTTTTCTTACTTGCCAAGAGCATATTGAGATATCATTAATTTTCTAATGATATCATTTCTTTTCATTTATTAAAGAATCAAAATATCAAAGATATTAAAAAATATATGATGTAATAAAATAAAAGTAAAGATTTGCAATAAACACATTTCCTGAAATCGCAAATGAAATCACCAAAATATGAGGATGAATTTTGGATCCGCACCTAAGGCTCTTTAACCCTACCTTTTCTTCATCACATTTCTCTCTTGGATAGCTCATTGCCTGGGGTATTGAATAATTCTCCTGGATAGGCTTGAGGGTTTTTTTCATCAATATTAGACCTAAAACAGAAATAACATTGAGCTAGCAGTTAATAAAATGTATCCACATGGCCCATTTTGCTAGTGAAATGACATTGGAGTGAAATGTTTTTGTCTAAAATTATGTACAAATTTTTCCTGAAGAATGGTAATGGCAGGCTGTTAGACAATAGAACTTCCAGGCAATGTACTTTGATGAACACTTATTTGAAAGACTAAAAGTCCAACTTAATTGGGAATATTATGATGATTCCATTTCTTATTAGATGGAGCTGTTATTAGATTATTAGCTTTCAATTGTGCTTGAAAATTTTTGTTCAGCTTCCAAAATGGTACCATTCACATGACCCCTGTGAGGAGGAGAGGAAACCTTCAGCTTCATCGCCAGGATCCCTCTTGGAACCTTTTAGCAGCAAGTGGCTGAATGACTGACAGAAATTTAAGATTTATGTTTTGAAGATAACTATAGACACATAATATTTCCAAACTTATGTTTCAGATGGTGAAGGAGTCAAAACTTGGCCGACACTTAGGAAAGATCTATTACCTTTCTTGAACTGTTGGCTCTTTTCTGGTTGGGGTGGTTTCAGTTTCGAGTCTAAGGAAGAGGTAGAATCCAAGCGGTGTGATCTCAGGAGGAACCAGGAGCTCGCTCGCCCTCCCAGTTTATCTGAGTTCCCCCCACGTCCTCCCTGGTACTAGAAATTCTCTTAATAAAGGACCTAGATTTAAATTCCACACTTGAAGATAAGAGAGATGGGGATTCAAACACAAGTACTTCCTTTGAAAGAGAGCGCATTGACTTAAAGTCACACTAAAATATCTGGTTATATCAGATCCTGGACTCAAAGCGGGTTTTGTTGTCTAGGCAGGAGGAGAAGAAAAGAACTTGATAGGAGAAAATACGTGTTAGCCGAGTTTTGGAGTGAAAACTATTTCCATTTGTTCAACTAAGAGCGGATTCATTTTAGTTACATTAAGCATAGGTCCCTTGATTTCATTTGGTAAAGAGAATACTTCCCTTTTTTAGAACAGTTTGCTCTGAATTATTGAATGCTCTAAGTACATCTCAGTATCTTTGGTTGGAAAAAAAATTAAAGAGTAAAACCCGGAGAATGAGTGTTTGGCATTGTTGAGCTTCTACTTGATAATCTGAAAGTGTGATGAGGAAACGTGTAGATGCTTCAAAACAGAAATTTTTTTGAAATTCATAAGAATATAAGGTTTGTAAACTTGTAACTGGTCATGAGGAGTCTTCTAGAACAGACTATTAAAAGATCGGTTGTATCAGCTCAACAAACAAGTGGTAATCACTGGATTTAATCAGAATACAAAAGTACAGTTTTAGATTCATTCTTTTATGGATCAGAGGTATGGCGCAGACGTCATGCTATCTAGTTTCGGCAAAGCATTTGATTGACTCTCTAGGTATTGATGGAGAAAACTGAACTGAACAGTAGCACAGTTAGACGGATTTATCACTTGTTGGGGAACTATGTGGAAAGGTCACTGAGTGAAACTAACTTATATTTGGCCCTGTGTGTTCAGCATTTCCAATTACGACCTTGATAAAGTTGTAGGTGGTGTGAAACAGCAGAGTTGTCTGCCAGATGATACAATCAATGTTCAAAACAGATTAACTGGCAGTCCCTAATGTCAGGCTTATAGTTAATAGGAGTAATTCTGAACTACAAATCTCACTGTACAAATTTAAGATGAGTTAGAGATGGCTTACGAGCAACATTCATGAGAAAGAGTTATGGGCAGAAGTACCATAGGCAGAGCAAGCTGTGGACAGGCCTGTTGTGCTCTGTGCTTGTCTGAACACGTGCTGTGCTCAAGACAGACCGCTCACCTCAGTTAGAACACAGACAAACTCACTGTGTCCAAGGCGAGGAACTAAAGAAGAGAAGCAGCTTTGCGGTTTGTACTATGAAAATGTTCTGTGTGTAAAAGTTTGCATATTCCCATCTTCCAAACTCTTTAACATGTGGGAGTTGTCATTTGGTGAATTACCATGCAAATTTTCTGAAAGTTTTAGTCAATGCTAGGACAGTGATTACAGCTAGTAGAGTATCATTGTCCTTATTCATCATAGACTAAGCCAAGGAATAGAGTTCTGATGAGTTGAGAAAATATTCTTCCCTAAAAAGGACAGAAGAACAGAGAGAGAAAGCACAGATTCATTCTAGGTCGCAAAGCAACAGAAAAATCCAAAATTCAAGTTTCATGTTGAATTACTAAGAACTCACTAAATTCTCTGAGTTAATGATTTCTGCCTTTTGACCCCCAACATTGGTCATTTTTTTGGTATTATTTTATTATTAACCTGAAGGCTCTGCGTATACCCTCAGAATGTTAAACACAATTTTTAATTTACTTATTTTTTATTTCTACCAATGTAATAATGACCTAAATATTTTTAGTAGGGTCAAAGGATTTATATTTTCTACCAAGACCACAGGAAAGAAAACCTGGAAAGTTTGAAGTGGCCCATTTCTGGAGCTGCAGAACCAAATCCTGCTTTTTAAAAATGAAAGGCCAAAGCATTTTGGCTTGGGTATTTTTTTAACCTCTGTCAACATAAGGGAACTTTATTTAAGAGTATAATTTGGAAACATATAGTAGCCACTTGATAGCATGAAAAGGAGCAGATGAGTAAAAAATAGCAACAGTCGGAGAACTTGTCATTCCAGAGGCTGCAAGGTAAAGTATTAGCGACCCGAAAGGATAAAGTTACACGTCCTTGTGTTGCTGGCACCACTAAAAGAAGAAAAAGAAACAGGGAAAATAAAAGAATAAGGTCTTTGCAATTTTGTGGCTTGGGTTACTAAGCACTTACAATAAATAAAGTTTAAAACACAAGCACATCGTTCAAGGCAATTATGTATTAAAAACCAAAAAAGAACCTTCTGGACTAAATTGCTATTTTTCCAGAGACTGAAGTAAAATATTTTGCAGGAACAAAGTACTCTGGAGGATTATCACTCAAAGCAGTCATGTTTGCTTGTTTTAGACAAAATGCAGAGCATTCAATTAGTTGGGTGATCAGATAAAGCTACAGCTTAAATAGCAATTATATCTCTATCTCTATCTATCTATCTATCTATCTATCTATCTATATATATATATATTTTTTTTTTTGAGACAGAGTCTCACTATGTCACCCTTGGTAGAGTGCTGTGGTGTCACAGCTCACAGCAACCTGAAACTCTTGGGCTTAAGCAATATTCTTGCCCAGCCTCTCAAGTAGCTGGGACTACAGGCACCTGCCACAATGCCTGGCTATTTTGTTGTTGTTGTTGTTGCAGTTGTCATTGTTGTTTAGCTGGCCCAGGCCGGGTTTGAAGAGACATCCTGGATACTAAGAAGGATAATATCATCTCACAAAGGCAACTCTAACTCTGCCATCGTCATTGAGTTATCTCGTCTTAATTCCTCCCATCCATTTGTCTGTCCATCTGTCCATCCGTCCATCCATCCGTCCATCCATCCATTTGTCCACCTCTCCTAAAATTCATCTCTCTATCCACTCATGCATGCATGCATCCACATCTCCTACCCGAAATCCCATCTAGCCATCCACTCACCCGTCCATTTGTTCACTTGTCAACCTCTCTTAAATGTATCTCTCCATCCATTCATGCACCACCCTCCATCCCCCTACCCTAAAATCCATCCATCCACCCACCCATCCACCAGATATTTATTGAGCTCTTATGCCAGTCATTGTGTTGCAAACCCAGACTTGGTCTCTGCCCTCAAGGTGCTTACAGTCCAGCAGAGGGGGAAACACTCACCAGATAATCACACAGTAAGTTTCCAATTGTAACGGAGACCAATTGTATGGAGGGAAGGAATGCTGCATAGTGAGAGGTAGAAAGGGGACCTGGCCTAAGT
>CAUYQV010046580.1:0-26240 GCA_963574575.1 Galagoides demidoff
GGGCATTGTGGCGGGCGCCTGTGGTCCCAGCTACTTGGGAGGCGGAGGCAGGAGACTCGCTTGAGCCCAGGAGTTGGAGGTTGCTATGAGCTGTGATGCCATGGCACTCTACCCAGGAGGATAGCTTGAGGCTCTGTCTCAAAAAAAAAAGAAAAAGAAAAAAAAACATTCAGATAAGTGACCCCATTTTCCCTTTACTGTCAGAAAGTTGACATTTGGTAGACAAAACATCCAAGTAAATTTGGAAGGTGAAAAATTTTAACAGAGCAGTATTTCTCCTCCTAGGCTTTAACATTATATAAAGTTAGATATACTTCAGTATTGTCTATAATGATCTAAAATAAGAACATGCACCCTCAAATTTAGGTCTATGCTTAATTTTTATCTTAATATAATAGATTATAACATTTTCAAGTATTTCATCATATGGGGACTGTCTGCTTATTAAGTTAGGGACAGAAGCATCAAAGGTACGTAACAGGCAACATACTGAACTTGGCTCCAGTGTTTATTATGCCCCTTTCTGTAGCAACAGCAGAACTGACTGAACATAGATCAGACAGAATTCATAAGTATTTGTTTCTTCTTTAAAGGAACATATATTAAACATTGCATCTGAAACATGATGTCTGACTCTAATATCCTTTATAGAATAATTTCTTAAAAATTGTCTCTATGCTATCCCCTTCATTCTTTCATTTATTTTCCTTACGTTATTATAATGTGGTTAGGTAGTACCTGAAACTCAGGTTAACAGCACAGATGGGGTAATCAGACTGAGTGTGGAGCTCTGCTTCATTTCTTGCTAAGAAAATCTCTTTGGCGAGGTTTTCTCATCTGTAAAGGTGAGGAAATAATAATACTTATAGGATTGTTATGAGGACTCAATATATAAAATCCTTCAATTGTGTCGGGTTAATAAGTTCTATGTAAGTGTGTTATTGTTTTTACTTTTATTAGTCTGTCTGACTTCGGATGTTTAGGTTCTAATGGGGTTAACACATTAGGAGGTAGGAAAATCTCTCTTTATGAAAAATGTTATCATGAGAATAACTAGGCTTGTGAGCAGGATGCCTGAGCAAATAGGACCTGAAGCAAAGTCTTTTTATGGAAAACCAAAAAGACACTCATAGAGTTGCTGAGACCTGAAGGACATTGAACAAGTCTATTCAATTCATGAGCTATGCCAAGAAAGAGCATCTAGATATAAGGGCTCGAAGTCACAGGCCCAGAGAGGAAAAAAGCACGTTTCAAGAACGTAAAGAACAGATAATATGATTGGAGCCAAGTGGCCAGGTGTTGCAAACTGGTTAGACAAGGAGGACAGAGCCTGGTCAGTTTTATTATGGAGGCCTATTAAAGGGTGTAGGCTTCATTCTAAGACCTACAATGCCAAAGGTTGAGTTCCAGGGAAAGCAGACCCTGAAACTGAGTTTTTCAGGCAAGAGGTTAATTACTGAATGCTTTAAAGAGCAACATTTAAGCGGGAGTGAGGAAAATACCCTTGGAAGCAGGTAGGGATGGAACTGTGATACAGTCACCACAAATGTCTAGCTCGACCTTTTCCATGGCTGGCGCTGATGCTGGGATGTCTCTGTAAGTTGTCTCACATTTCGTCAGGGGCCTGGGCCTTCATTACCCCCACATCAACTTGGAATTAATTGTATCTCAGCTGTCCCTGGGAAGGGGACATGTCTTGAGAGAGGGTGTCTCCTGACCAGCCTAATTCCTGGTGCGCAGTACTGCTGAACGCTCTTTCTTGCCTGCAACTAGCAGATGAGCTCCTCTGTCCTGCAGGGAGACTGGGAAAGAGTAACGCGATTTCCACTATAAATGGAAGCCATTTCAGGATTTAAGGTACCAACTCCTAATTCATTCAAGAAATAATCTTTAAACCTCAACTTTGAGCCTGAGTATACTATAATGTGCAAGTACGGCACAAAGCCAGCTATCTGGGAAAGAATTCAGTTAGACAAATGGTACAATGGCATTGCATTGTGCATGTGAGAAATGGGATTTGAGATGCTACATAGGAACAGAAAAGAAGCTGTTAACTCCACAGAGAAGGAATAGGAGTTGGGGAGAGTGGAAGGCCTCTGCGGAAACAAATGGCATTTAAATTAGAACCCGAAGGCTGACTGTGGATTATTCTGGTAAAGAGCAGGGGGTGTGCTCCAGAGAATGGGTTAGTACTCGCGAAATCCCATAGGATGGACAAATATGGATATAGGTCCTTACGACTGGAGCAAGGCATGTGTTTCCTTAGTGACTCAGGAAATCCTGCCCACCACCTCAGGAAAGGGAAGGAGGATCATCGAATCTGACAGCTGCAAGTGACCAGAGACATCATGTGTTTCAGTCTCTTCTCCGCATAGAAGAGAAAAGGGAAGAGATACGCCCAGGAAATTATGGAAGTTTCGGCATTTAATGAATAATACATGAAGAATGAGAGTCCAGGCCTGCCGTGTAATCTGAGAATCCGCAAGCCTTTACCAGAACTCTCTTAGCCACATAAGACATGCAGGTGCAGCTACCACACTTACCATAAGGGCATGCAGATAGAAAGGGTTTAATAAATGCTTGATTAGGGATATAGATTGGTTGATGTAGCCCAAGGGGTTTTTAATCAATGGATAGGGTGGAGTCAGAGCATGATACTAGGTGATTTACAATCCCAATATAATGATAAGGATGGCTAAACCATGTATTTGTTGAGTGTGAAAGAAGAGTAATTATGTAACTGTGTGTTTCTCTAGAGTTTTTCTTTTCTAGTTTAGAAGTTTGTAAGAATTTATTTTTCCTGAAGGCATTTGATGAGAGAATTACAATTAGTTACACTAGTACAATTATTTAATTATTTACCCATGGTTAACTTCTTCAGCAGAACACCTAGATATATTAACACAAGATATCTCAACTGTGCTTGAGATCCTTTGCTTTTAAATAAGGATTTAAAATAAGGATAATGAAAATTAACTTTGTGTGTGTCATAATGAAAATTAATTTTGGGGGATGTCTAAAAGACAGTCAGCCTTCTCCAGATTAGCTAAAACAGGGGCTCATGAGATCTCTTAAGATACACAAGCCTTTTGTCATTAAGGTGCTAAGGACCATCATCAGGCTATGAAGTATGGACCCCAGAGTTGAAAGTCTCGGGGGCAAATATTCTGAATTGCAGGTGTGGTTTCCCATAGTGCTGCTTCTCACAGACACAGCTTGAGTGAGCAGCTAGGAGATTTATTTGCTTAAGGCTGGGTAACAATCTCTGAAGTAGCAGTTACAGCAGCAGCCACTATTTAGTAGAAGATGTTCCATGTCAGGGACCACAGTAGTCATGATTCATTATTTCTTACTCTCATAATGATTTTTCAAGATGAGTTTTATCAATCCAATGTTTAGGGTGAGAAAATGTATGATCAGACTGGTTGAAAACCCTTCCCAAGGCCAGCAGTGAATAAAAGACATGAAACTCGGGTCTGCTTGACTCTACAACTTAATGTCTAAATTGCTACTCATGTGTGTGTGTGTGTGTGTGTGTGTGTGTGTGTATAAACACACATCTCTATGTACATATGTTGTATGATTTTTAAAGTACGCTAATTTTATAATTATAAGTGATTTTTCCATATTTCACATTTACAAAAACATATAAGCTGCAAAATTTGACCAATACTGGTAAGTAGTACTAATATTTTCACATCTCTCAACATTTTCTAATAATATCTAAGTTATTCAACCTCCATTTGCAAGCCAAAAAGTGACAATATTAGTTAACAGGACAGTAGATTATAACTTAACCAAGTCACTTCTGTAACGGTATTTGCAAATACAGAGGCATTGGGATTAAACAAATTTGGGACGTGATCGGCGAAACATTACTTCAAAGGGGTTCTTTTTCTATACAAAGGAGAGTTAAAACTTCTTTAAAAAAAAAATGAAAAGCAAGCTTCCTTTCAATATTTTCCAGTCAAAAAATTCTTAGTAAACAAGGGAGACTGTACATGAATCAGCTCAGTCTCAGTTGGAATTTTCTTTTAACAATAACCTGTATTTAATAAGCTGGTACCTAGAGTGTGTGCCGTGCTGTTTCAAAGTGATAGCAAGACCATGAGGAAGATCAAAGAGAAATGGTCATGGGATCTGAACTGCCAGCCTAAGAGACAGAATTGTATCTGCATGCACGCAGCCACTTTTGTTGGGCCTACCTGGGAAGAGGATTCACTTTATTTTCCATAACTGCTTAAAGATTTTAATCCGAACTTCCTTTTAGTAGTAGAGATCAAAAACTCCAGATATTGGTGAGTTATGGAAGAGAGAAACAATATTTCTATTTGAAGAGAGGTAGAATTCTAGGGATTGTTCCAGAAAGGCTTTAGCAATGAGACTTAAAATTTGATCAAAGTAATCCTAAAGCAACAATTGTAAGGGTTGGGTGAGGACACCAGTGAGTCCAGTTACTCTACTACTATTTAATATATTTCAGAGTGATAATCACCTATGCAGCCTCTAACAGTCTTAATGAATAGATGATTCAACACTATTCATACAAGACTTTCCCTCTTGTATAAAACTCTGTGTGCCCAGAGTGTAATTCACAGCATTCGCCCACAGTACCATCCAGGTGGGTTCAATTTTACACGTGCTCAAAATAGAAAATCGCCCTCCCTGTTTAATGGTTTGTCTATGCTGCTTTCCTGTTGTTCTTACGGCTAGGCTATCGCTGTTTTTGCTGCTAATGTAAAATTGGAAAGTTTACCTGCCCCCAGGCCTGTTAATTAACATCTGCCATTCTCCTGTGATTTAAAAGTTTATAATTAAGTAGGGCCACATTCATCTGGTTAACAATTATTTTTTAAAAGTAAATACATTTAAGAATTTGGACATCTAAAACTTTAAGCAATTGTTAGTCCCACACATTCTGGTTAGTAGGAATTTATCAGATTATTTTCTAAGATGGTCATTTACTGGGAACAGGTCACTGAGAAATGGAAACTTTGCTTTGTGAGGAAGATGGACCAATAATAGTGAAAAACAAATGTGAAGCACAGGGCCATGATTTGTAAGGTGGAAATAAAGGGCCCTATGCGTCCAGCAAAAAAGGAAGGGGAAAATATGAAAATTAGAAAGAGTAAGCATAATGTGCTCTGTTCAACCTAAAACTGAGGTTATTAAAAGAAAATAATTTATCATATCTGCCTTTAGCTTTCATTATGTTTTTTTAAGAGAAGGTATAGTTATAATGTTCTCCAATTATTTATCCCCATTTCTGATGAAGATGGCCTTTGTGCTGTCATTTCAGAAAATACACTAAAGTTCCCTTACTGATTTGTTCAAGAGCACTTCCATCTTCTTCCTGATGTCTTAACGTTTTTTAACAAAGCCTTTTTTATTTTACACCTAGCAATGATTCTTTACAGGAACCTAGCCAATTTGAGGAAACAAACTAATCATGCTAATCATAATATTTTCATGCTAAAGGGTAAATGACTGATAAAAAAAAAAAAAAAGACAATAGCAGGCAGTTCCAGATGGGACGGAGAATATAGAGAAAGAACACTAAGGACTCGGAAGACAAATTTCACTTACTTCACAATTATGCCTCAGGCAAACTCTACTATAAATAGTTGTTAATGTTCTTGAGTCATAATAATGTTTATGAAATTTGAAGTGATTCTCTGACAGTGCAATTTGGCTTGAAAATCTGAAAAATAGTCTTTATGTGAAGGTAGAGTTATTTGGATTCTGATATTAATACTCCCTCCTCTCTCTTCTCAAAAGACAAATGCGATTTAGCATAATGAATATTCTCCTCTTCCAACTGTATTTTTTCGTATGAGTCTTCCGCCAATTTGTTGCTTCTTGCCTACTTGAGGTTTAATCAGGGGCACTGGATATGAGAAAGGGCCTTCAGCTCAGACTTGCTAAAGACAACAGTATCAAATATCCTATGCCTGTTTGTGGGAACGGTGAGGAACACTGAACTTCCCCCATGAGTGTCTGTCATGGTGTCATGGGCGTAGCTTTGAGATTCTTGTATTCTCATGAAATCTGACCAAAACAATAATAATAATAATAAAAGCTCCATCTAGGAGTTAAATGTTCTGATTTGATTGCTCTTTTTCTATTCTGAGGTTCTCGTCCTTTGGAAGGCGACACTGTGGCTTCCATGTCCATGATGCTTGTGTAACTCTGTATGTCTTTCAGGAAATGCATTCTCACTAGTGAAGGAAAACATGGAATTTTCAGCCAAGTAGTTCTGAGTTTAGTGTTTGGCCCTTTATTAGTTGAGTTACCTGGAGGAATTTATGTTCTCTCTCTGAGCCTCAGTTTCTTTATCCGCATAAATGAAACCAATGAGTCCTCAATGGAAATAATTGGAAAATGTTACAGTTAAAATGCTATTGTTAAGGACTCTCAGATGTGCAGAGGAGTCTTACTGAGGTGAGGTCAAACCAATATGCCTCGCGAAGTAACATTAGCCCTAGTAACTAATCTAGCTGGCCTTCCTGATGGCTCAAAAATGTGTTTTCTTTGACTTACTGATGACCTGTAAATTGACTCACATTATTGGCTTAAACTAAAAGCCTTTCAAACCATAGAGCATAGATATTTCAATATGCCAGTACACTAACTTACAATAGGAACAATACTATAAAGAACACAATGCTAACAAACACATATTCTCTTAAAAGAGAACCATATATAAAACCAATTTATTGTGTTTGCTTATTAAATTAATTCAATATAGGATGAGAAAAAGGGATACTATTTATTTTTTAATTTATTGCCTTTTCAATTTGAGAACTTGTTGAACTGATCTCTTACCAGGGCTCTGTGTCATATAGCTCTCAATTCAAGGAGGCCTGTCACTGTCCACCCCCTCCCTCAGGTAGTACCTGAACAGGACCTGTCAATGTTTGCAACCTGGTTGGGTTTGCCTATTGCTTGCTTGTTAAGCACTTTGAAGAAACAAACTCATTCTCTCCTCTACCTGATTATAACTATTCTCACAATAGGATGAAATAGAACTGATTTAATTTTTGTCTACTCAATTGTAATACCATCCATGTCTTGCATCCCCAAGATTCTTCCTCCTTTCACTTGTATCAGATTTAGACATACTCCTGAATGTTCCATTCATACATATGTAAAAAACTGATCTGTCACACCCATTTAGTATAGATTATACCGATTTAATTCTCGAAAGATTCGTTTATATCTACAACTAAGCTCTCCCCATTGTCTCTGTACCAATTTTTAAAGGAAGCTAAAATGCTTAGGACAATACCTGATACATAGTAGGTATTCCATGATAATCAGAGGAATTGTTTTTCTACAGAGAAATTTTAATTTCCAACACTGGAACTACCACATATTATTGGTCTTATGTGTTGTGGGTAAATTAGACGGTAGCATAATATAATTGACCCAGAAAAGTAGATCCCAAAGCTGGGCTCAGGCCTGAGGACAGAGGGATCTTGGCTTCATGTAGGAAATAATTCAAGCATAAGCCTTAAGTTGGAAACAAAAGCAACATTTATTAAACAAACAGCAAGTGGTCTAGTCCATAGACAGAGTGGCAGCTGTACACTGCTGGCAAACTCTATGGCTATCTCTTGATAATATGATAAGTAAGGGGTAGAATAGTCAAAGTTTTCTGGGAAAAGGGCAGAGATTTCCAAGAATTGGGGGGTTCCTCCCTTTTTTATACCACATAATGTAACTTGAGGGGTTGTCATGGTGATTGTCCACTGTCCCAGCACTGGTGGGCGTTTCCTCCATATGCTTGTGTGATATAAGCGCCATATAATGAGCTGCAGGTGAACAGAGGTCTGTCATCTTGGCTCTTATTCATCTTAATCCATTTCTCCACTGCATCCCTTTCCCCTGTTTTTGTCAGGGACTTGGGTTCAGGTCTTGCAGTGTTTTCGTGTGTTGGAACTTCTGGTTTTCTAGCTCATGTTCTGGTATGAAAGATCACTCGTAATTATATTTGTCTCAGACTAACTACTTCTCTGGTCTTCAGCAATAGCAAACACCACGTTCTCTTAGGATGCTCCTTCTAAACCAACACATTGTTTTAAAAACTTTGCATAAAATTGTAGTACATTAATCTCTGAGTGTGCTTACATAGGAATGGCAGCTACAACACACCTAATTGTACTGTGGCAGACGCGAGTACAAGCAATCCTGGGCAAGTTTGGCCTAATCGTATTACTTTCTGAAAGTTGCTTCACTTCTCTGTGTCTCAGTTTCATCACTTGAATGTGGGAAAAATAATAATACCTACCTTATGGGGTTTAGTGAAAATTGATATAATACAGAGCACTGAATACAGACATTTCCTGGAATAAATTGAGTAGCCCCAAATAGTCATTATTATTTTGTTTTTATTATAAAAACATTGGTTGTTATTTTTTAGTGGTCATATTCTGGTTATCATCCTGAAAAAGCAAGTGTTACTATGAGGGAATTACATTTTCGGAACGTAGGTTCTAAAAATGCTCATTGCAAAAATCTGATTAGTGTACATCTTACTCTATGACCTAAACACAAATGCCATCAACACTTGGTGGTTTTAAAAGAAATGGCAATTAATTGTGAGGTCATTTGTGTGTGTTAATAGTAAGAAGTTGATTAGCACTCTAGGAGGCAGAGGTGGGCAGATTGCTTGAGTTCACAAGTTTGAGACCAGCCTCAGCAGGAGTGAGACACTGTCACTGCTAAAAATAGAAAAGGTTACAGGTGTTGTGGTAGACATCTGCAGTCCCAGCTGCTCAGGAAACTGAGGAAGGGGGATCATTTGAGCCTAAGAGTTAGAGGTTGCCATGAGCTGTGATGATGCCACTGGACTCAAATCCAGGGTGACAGGGTGGGACTCTGCCTCAAACAAAACAAAACCAAATAACCAAACCAAACAAAAAAACAGTAAGAAGATGAAATGACATTTATGTCAAATAAGGCAAGCTTAAGAACAGCTGAACAACTCAAAGACTACCTGCCAATGAGGTTATTACACTCCAAGATCTGGCCTCCTTTGAAAATCTTGCAAATTCAAAGACAGAGCCAGGCTATCTAAACCACACAGTTGAAAGAGTTAATCTTAAGAATGTCATGTGAATATTATGGAGTCTATAGCCATAAACTAAAATACTGTGTCACCATGATCAACATTGTTTCACTGTGATTAAACTAGGTGGGAAGTTAACTTATAAAGGGAGGCCATTGTATTAATTCTCAAGGACAAATTACTGCTGCAAGAACCAGAAAGGAAAAATCCATTAAACCAATACATTCTCACCCAACTCTATGTTTCAAAGCGGATAGATAATGTGTCACAAACACACTGAGGCTTTTTCAAAATATTTTTGTTAACTCAGCTATCTGGATACAGACAGCAGTTATAGAAGGATGAAACTCCATGCTCTAAGTAGACTCAGTTGGGCCACAAATAAAATGAAGACATTAATTCATTGAGCTTTGAACAAGAATAAAGAAAATTAGACAAAAAAGAATTAACTTCTGTAAGAAAAATGAATCCTTTTGAAGCTACGTTATAGAAGAAATAGTCTTGCCGATGTGTGTGCAGCATTTAAAGGCGATGAACTCTCAGAGGTGTGTGTGGGATGGTTACTGTCCAGCGTCCCGGACTCACTTAACATTCTATCGAAGGATGGTCACCGACAAAAACTCACGCAATAAACATCTGGGAAAATTAATCAGAGGTGGAGGATGGGAGGAGAAGAACTGATAGGATTACAACCCATACTCATTTTGTACAATTTTATTTCCCTGATTTTTTTTTTTCTCTGTAATGTAAGCAGTGCTTAGGAAAACAGTGAGCAGAAACTATGTTAACTACTGGCAGCTGCTCATCTGGTGGAAGCTTCTGATTGTACATTGTTACTTACCACTCATGTTTACTCTGTTTACTACTCATCACAAGTTTCAGATTGGGAGGAAAAAAATTCTAGATGCAACTCTCTTTTGGAAAGGAAAGAGCACGGAGCTCTTTACTGTCCTTTCAGAGGGTTGACTTCAAAAATGGTAGGCTCATGTGTGAAGCAAACGTACAAATTCTGCCTGGCAGTAGACACGCCAGTCTGTTCAAGAGGAATCAACCCTGTAGCCAAAGGGCTAAGCATGTGAGATGCTCTTGTGGGCTCGAATGGAAAATAGGTCAACAGGTTCACACATCTTAGAATTTTCCCTATGTATTTCATTGGAAAGCAATTTTCTTTGTCAGACTTTTTTTTTTTTTGTAAATTATATAATAGGACACAGCTGGCTGTATACCCCCATATATGCTGATACAGTGTTGTATATAAATTGCTGCATAAAAACATGCCAAATGGGCAAAAAATACAACATGAGCAAAATTATCAGATTAGATTGGCAGATGCTTATATTAAACATGTCTGTTTACATTGTGTATGAAAGGTTTTCATGGGCTGTGATTTTAGATTCAGTAGAGCATCTCTGTTTCTTTTATGAGATCCAAATTACGCTAGTTATTACCAGTTTTAGAAAATGTAAGTTAAATTACAGAAATAATCATATGCTTTTGCTATTTATTTTTCTCATTATAAATCATATCACAAATGTAGTAATAATATGCTCCAGGAGCCTACACGAGTCACCCCTAACTAGAGGTACTATCACTGTCAGCCTCATTGCCCTGCTGTTTGAAATCAGCAAAAGAAATAAAAGATAGATTAGTAACAATAATAATATGCACCCCTCTATCACATTTATAAGTCCTTTCTTGATAAAAAAAAGTTCAGTAAACAAGGCACATTGCGGACCAGGCCACGTTTGCTAGCTACTGATGGGCAGTATTTGGGGGGTATTCAATTATATTGTCTCAAAAGCAGAATTAAAAAAAAAAAAACTTGTAATAATATATATTCCAGAAAGCATAGTGAGAATACAGGCATATAGGTATGAAACACATATATACACATCTATACAAAATGTAAAACATATTTACATATGTACAGTGTATATATATTGTATATGTGTACATACTGACTGTCTGCCTTACCCCAATCTAAAATGTGTACAATGCAAGATTTAATTAGAGTATATCAGCATCAGGTACTGAGCACATATTTCTTGTTTCCTATTAAGAACCTCTTCTTTTTGGTGTAGAGTAAGCATGAAAACCTCCAACATCCATTCCACAAGTATTGTTAACATTAATTTAAATAGCACCTCTAGAGTTTTTCTGATTTATCAAGTTTTTAGGTGCCTAGATTGCATTTTACTGTTGTTGTTTTTTCTTCAATTAATGTTTGGGTACCTACAATTAGGTTATACTGTTTGCATCTGCAAGGAAATCAACCATAGTTTATTAATCCATTCATGTGTTGAAGGCTTTGGGTTGTTTCCGTATCTCTGCAGTCAGTACTAGTTTGCAGCCCCACCAATAGTACAGGAGTGTTCCATTCTTTCCTAGCATCTGTTGCTTTGGGAATTTGTGATGTGAACATTCTCACTGGGTTTAGATCACATCTCAAAATGATCTTGATTTGAATTTCTCTAATAATTAGAAATGATGAGCATTATTTCATAAATTGGTTGGCCATTCATCTGTCTTCATGAGGAAAGATTCTGTTCATGTCTCTTGCCTAGTTTTTAATGAGGCAGATTGTTATTGTTGTTGTTATTTTCTTGAGTTCTTTATAGATTTTGGTTATTAGCCCTTTGTTGGATTCATAGCATACGAATATCTCCTCCCATTTTAAAGGTTTTCTCTTTGGTTTATTGATTGTGTCCTTAGCTGTGCGAAAACTTTTTGACCTGATCAGGTCCCATTTGCTTATTTTTGTTGATGCTACAATTGCCTATGGGGTCGTCTTCATAAATTCTTTCCCAAGACTGATCGTTGAGAGTTTTTTCACACTTTCTTCTACATTTTTTTGTAGTTTACTGTCTTAGGTTTAAATCTTTTTCCCATTGTGAGTTAATTTGTATAAGTGGGTCTAGCTTCAGTTTATACACATGGCTAACAAGATCATCCAGCACCATTTATTAACTAGGGATTCTTTTTCCCAATGTATGCTTTTGTTTGCTTTATCAAAGATCAGATGGTGATATGGGACTGGTTTCAACTCTAGGTCCTCTGTTCTGTTCCATAGATTTATGATTCTATTTTTGTGCCAATACCATGTTATTTTGATCACTATAGACTTGTAGTGTACTCTGAAGTCACCCTGAGTTGTTATTTCTCCTTTGGTGTTAGATGTGTTCCCTAAAAAAACCATAAACTTTCTTGTGTTTTTCTATCCCATCAGCCAGCCTGTGCCTTGTCAGTGGGGAATTCAGCCGTTCATATTACTGAGAGGATTGATAAGTATGGTGGAGTTCTAGTCATCTTGTTGTATAGTGGTCTATTGCCTTGTTTTATCACTTGGGCCATTGTGGAAGCTAGGCTTTGTCCTTTAGTTTCCAGGTGTCTTTACTTTCTTGATGGTTCACTGTGTTGGTCTAGGTCTAGTACTGGTCTGAGTATTTCCTGCAGTACTAGTGCTGTAGTGGCGAATGTCCTCAATGTATGCTTGTCAGTAAAATATTTGATTTCTCCACCAAATATGAGACTTAGTTTAGCAGAATACCAAATCCTGGGGTGAAAAGTTGCATTGTTTAAGAAGATTAAACACAGGGGAATACACAATCTCTCTTCTGGCTTATAAAGTTCCCATAGAAAAGCCTGCTGTCCAGTGTCACCCTAATGTTTTGCCCTTGGAGGTAAATGTTCGTTATGCCTGGCTGCTTACAGAATTTTCTCTTTTGTTTTGACTTTGGCCAAGTTAATTACACTGTGTCTAGGATATGGTCTGTTTGACCTGAGTTGTCCTGGGGTTCTGTTGCTATCTACTGTCTGTATCTCTGGCTCTCTCACAATTCTTGGGATATTCTCCACAATGATGTCTTAGTGTAGAGCTTCCATGCTTTGGGGACTCTCTTTTCCTTCAGGGATATTTGTATTTTTGTATGATTCCTATAGTCGCTCTAGGAGATTGCTCTACTTTTGTTTTCTCTTTAAATGATTGGGTTAGTTTGAAAGTCTTGTCTTGAGTTCTGAGATTCTTTCTTCTCCACAGTCTAACCAGGGGTCCTCAAACTTTCTAAACAGAGGGCCAGTGCACTGTCCCTCAGACCGCTGGAGGACCGGACTGAGGGCCCTCGGCTGCTCAGCAGGACAGGCAGCAGTGGCAAAAACACCCAGCAGGCCAGATAAATGTCCTAGGTGGGCTGCATGTGGCCCGGGCTATAGTTTGAGGACACCTGGTTTAATCTGTTTAATTAATCTGAAACTCT
Organism: Galagoides demidoff; assembly: GCA_963574575.1. Lineage (NCBI taxonomy): Eukaryota > Metazoa > Chordata > Mammalia > Primates > Galagidae > Galagoides > Galagoides demidoff. The sequence continues at coordinate 13,324 of CAUYQV010046580.1, forward strand.
CTGCTGTGTTTTGAAATTCACGGAATGTCTCTTTCGATTCTTTAAGCTCTGTTATATCCTTCTGCAATAATTATATCTAGATCCTTGGTGACTTTGTTTTTAATTTGATCGATTTCTTCAGATAATTTTTGGACTTTTTTCTCCATTTTCCCTTCAATTCCATTCATCTTATTTGCCATCCATATTCTGAGTTCCATTTCTGTCATTTTAAGAATTTTTTTATGGTTGGTATTTTCTTCTCTAGCTCCATGTAGTTCCTTGGGGTGTGGATCTGCTCTGAATTTTCACATTGCCAGAGTTTTGTGTGCTATTTATTTTTTTTAACTCTAAGCCAAAAGTTTAGGGTATCCCTGAATTATGGTTGAGAGAGATTCTGGTTGGGATTGATTAGTCAGCTCACAGGAGGCCGTCAGGATTTGGAGGCCAGAGCCTGGGCCAAGCAAGTGGCAGACCAGTTTTTTTTCTTTTAGTGCCGTTCAGCAGGCTGAAAGGACGTTTGGTTGCTCCCCAGTGACAGATTTAAAAAGCTGCAGTTTCCTCCTCCTGCAGGGGGCGGTGGACTGATATGGGCATCAGCTGCTCCAAAATACTCTCCACACCTCTTCTAGGAGTTTCCAAAGGGAAGCTACAGCTCCTTTCTCTACTACCAGCAGGTTTTAGGATTGGTTGGCTGCCAAACAGGTAAGCTATATCAGTTTTATAGGCCCTGGGGGTGTGGAACTCTCCTCTTCTCCTTGGGGACCTGCAGAAACAAAGTGGTAGCTTTCTGTTTTGCCACCAGCTCAGCAGGTTTCAGGGCAGTTTGGAAGCCTAAACTAATGGGCTGATGTCAATTTCAGAGGCCTGGGATGTGGAGCCCTCCACACCCTCTCAAAGACCCTCCAAAAGAAGTGGCACCTTCCTGCTTTACAGGACAGGCTCACTGAAGGGGTTTATGACTGCTTGGTCACTAAAACAGCAGGCTGATGTCAGTTTCAAAAGACCTGGGGCAAAGAGATCCGCACTCCTTTCAGGACCTTCCAGAGCAAAATGGCCACTGTACTCTTTCTTCCACTGGACCATTCAGCAGGATTTTGGAGCTGTTTGGAGAGTAAATCCTGTAGGCTGATATAAGTTCCAAATGCCCTGGCTCATAGAGTTTACCACTCCTCTTTGCCAGTTGTCCATTTAAATGAGCCACAGCTTTCTCCGATATTCCTTCTTGCTCACAACCTGCCAAAGCTGCCTTTCAGGGCCTCAGGGAGCAGGGTCCATGAGTTCTGCTCTGCTTTCCTTTAAGGTAGGAGTGGTAGGGCTTGGAGCAGGGCTTCCAGTTGAAGGCCCTGTGCTCATGCAGTGTACTGATGAGAGGATGGGATTAGAACCAACAGGTGGAAGGCAGGCTCAGTCCCAGAAACTGCCCTGCCAGTAACAGATTGAAAAAGCCCCAGTTTCCTACTGTGGTCAGGGCAGGGTTCTTTGCAGCTTGCAGAATGCCGCTCGCTGTATGGCCTCCATCCTGCCTGCCCCCTTGGTCAGTGGGGCTGGAGTCAGTGCATTCATGAAGGCCTGAAGGCAAGGCAGTATGCTGGTGGGGGTGGTGAGCTGTTGGAGAGGGTGGGGCCAAAATCAGCCAGCTGGAAGACAAGTGCAGGCTGCACACCATTGACAGATTTAAAACAACAGTTTCCTCAGGTAATCAGTGAGGGCTATCCGCAGCTTGTAGCCTGATGCTCCAGGTTTCACAGAATAGGATCAGCTGAGGCTCAGCCTGCTGTCCTCTAAACTGGGAGGGTTGGGACTGGGAGCAGGGCTCTACGGTAAAGCCCCTAAGCTGTGGGCAGCGTTAGTATAAATGAACCACACTTTCTTCCCACCGTGGGGGAAGGGGGTGCTCCCAGCTGATTGTCTGCTGATGCTGCGGATCAAGGCCTAGGCTGGTGTGCTGGGGAGGCAGGGCCATCTCCCTACACCCCTCCTGCACCTTGCCCAGTCCACTACTACTACAAGCAGTAGTTCCTGTTGGATGCCAGGTAGGAGAGAAGCCAGCCTCCTCATGAAGTAGTTTCCAACTCACTATGGGAAAAAGGCAGAGTCTAGATGCCTTTTGCCATTCTAGCATCTGAGGTGGGAACAGACCAGCCAGGTTGTCTAAGCTGGGTGGGTGTTCCCACCACATGCCAGCACAAAGGAAAAAGGGCCAGGATATCCTGTTGCTAAGGAGGGGAATGGGATGTGGCTACAAATTGGAGCCACAACTGTTTATTCTGCCTGGCAGAGGATAGATTTGGCGGAGGAAGTGTCTAGGTGCAGGAAAGCTGGGTCTCTGATCCCTTGTGGCACTCTCCCTTGGGGTGAGAGTTCCTAGGTCTTGTGGCTCCTGGATAGCCCCCCCCCCTTCTATTTGGCTCTGGTCTGCTTGATAACTGTCCCCTCCTCTCTTTCTTCCTCCTTCTCATATCTCTTCTCAGTGAGGTCACTGAACACCTCTGTTGCCTTTACCTGTGATCGCCCCTAGTTTTAATTGCTCCCAACTAGCTTCAATCTAGCCCTCCTACCATTAGCTGGGACAGTCCCAGGAAAGCTGCCTGTAGTTGGCCATCTTGCCTCATTCCCTTCTTTAACTTTTGAAGGAGTAAGTGGTCAAGTGGAAAATCTAGATTCCTATATGGTACATCAGATTTATAGTCGAAAATATGAAAGATTATAGGAATCTGGTAACATGATTTGTATTTAAATCACATCTATATAGACTAAAAGGGAAGTCCATATGCAGATAAGTGTATGGACATTCAAACATTTCGGTCTTAAAAATGTTCAAAACTTCCAGTGTCTAGGAAATCTTACTTTGAGGTTTCACTGTTTACCTACATAAGTAACACTATTGCTTTTTTTTTTTTTTTCTTTTTCTTGCAGTTTTTGGTCCGGGCCAGGCTTGAACCCCCAGCCTCCTGTATATGGGGCCAGCGCCCTACTCCTTTGAGCCACAGGCACCGCCCAATGCCATTGCTTTCTTAACTAAACTTTTTATTGACATATACTTATTGAAAAGTTACACAAACCATATTTATTCAGTTCAATAACTTTAATGTGTGAATGCATTTCTATAACTATGTCTCCAATCAAGAAATGGAATATTCCAGGTAGTGCCTGTGACTCAAAGGAGTAGGGCACTGACTCCATATATTGGAGGTGGTGGGTTCAAACCCAACCCTGGCCAAAAGAAATGAAATGAAATATTCCCTTGAGCCCAGAAACCTCCTTATATCCCTATCAGTCCTTATAAAGCCCTGGCCTGGTGGGAGGAATGGGACACAAGTCTAAACACAAAATTCATTTATGTTTTATGCATGTTTTATACATGCTTAGACCACTGTGCAGTTTCTCCCAGGACTTTCTGTGCTATGTGAAGACATAAGTGCTTCCTCTTGTTCCTATTATTCTTATACCCACGGGGTATCTGCGTGCCTTTTTGAAAATTTAAATTATCTTTACATCACAGAATGGAGGATAAGTGAAAAAACAGTAATGCGTATTGGTGAAGGGACTATTGTGAGGAACAATATTGTGAGGAACTTTCCTTTTGCATTTCTGGCCTGTGCACGTGCATGTTATTACCATTTGTGAAGGAGCTTCCATGGGAGAATCTGGGCCGTGGGGAAACGATGCATCACAGGTCTTTTTTCCTTTGGGGACACTGAATAAATTCCATATTGTGTGCTTGCATTTTGACTGTCATCTGAGGTCAGGCATGGAATCATCCATTTGTGGCATCATGTCACTGTTCAAAAAATTTTAGATTTGGGGATTAAGGATGCCCAACTTGTTTTTTCTTTATGCAGTGACTTTTACTTAGGTATCTCCCCAGGCCATAATTATGAAGACAGTCTTCTGTGCTATTTTCTAGACATCTGATTGCTTTAGTTTCACAGGTAGATCTAGAATCTATCTGTACTGTTTTTGTGTCATTTAAAATGAGAAAGAAGACTTCCTTTTTTATATCAATTTTCATTTGACTCAACACCACTTACTAAAAAGGCCATTCTTTTCTAACTTATCTTCGGTGGCACCTATATATTATAATCTAGTGGCAAAATTTATGGGGGTCTGTTTATGAGATTACTTTCTAAAAATATTTCTTTACAAAAATGACACTGTGTTAAGGTGGCTTCATAGTAAGGCAAGTGGAAATTGTCCAATCAGGTCATCTAAGTGAAAATTATCTTAGCTAATGCACTATTTTAGTCTACTTTTTTTTTGTAGAAATCTATCTAGGGGGCTTCCATATCTGTTACAGATATTTTTTCATAGACGTTTGATGTCTTACTCTTGTTTCTGTTTTAAAATTTCAATATTTGCTTGTTGCCAGTACATACATGGAAATTTTAGTATATTAACATTTTTTTTCCTACCAAACTTGTTTAATTCACTTACTAACAAATAATTGTTAGATTCCTTTGGATTATTATATTAGTTGCCTGCGTCTTTTTGGTTTAGCCATTCTGGGGGGTGTGATATTTTATCTCTTTTTTTCTTTCATTTATATTTCCCTGATAATGTTGAACTCCTTTTTAGGTCTTACTAGCCATTCATTTATCTTCCTTTGCAAGGAATTTTTAAAAAATATTTTGCTTATGGGCAGTGCCTGTGGCTCAAGGAGTAGGTTGCCAGTCCCATATACCCCAAACCCAACCCTGGCCAAAAAAAAACAAAAAACAAAAAACTTATTTTGAGGGGAGTTGGGGGAGTAGGATGTGCTTTTATTATTGTAAGTTTTCTTTACTATAGATTGACTGATTAACTTGAATGAAACTTCTGCAAGTCTGAAGCTTACTTAGTTTCTTAACTATGTTTTGAGAAGCAGAGGTTTTTAATTTGGTAAAGTCAAATTTCCTTTTTTTTTTTTTCCTCTTGTATCTCTAGCATTTTATGAGTTTGGTAAAAGCCTTTGACTGCTCCCAAGTCATGAAGATATTTTCCTATGGTTTTCATTAAAAGCTTTAGGGTTTTAGCTTATATAATTAGATCAGTGATGAATTTTGAATCATTTGTATGTGTAATATGATACAGAGGTGGACATTTCTTTTTCATGGTAATATTTTGTTAATCTAGCACCATTTATTGGAATAACTTTCTTTTGCTTATTGTAATGATTTAGCACCTCTCTTCAAAAAGATGGCAACAATTTCTGGGCTTTTTTTTTGCAGCCACACTTATTCTAGTGCTATCTGTACTGTTTTGATCCTGATAGCTATATATTTAGTCTAATGTAGGATAGCCTAAGTCCTTCCAAGTTATTATTACACTTTAATGTTGTTTTAGATACTCTAGTGTTCTGCAATGTCGTAAATTTAAGAACTAGAAAGTAAAGTTTTACCGTGTAGTCATTTAGAATCCTGACTGGAATTGTCTTTAACATGGATCAATTTGGGAACTATTATACATGAGCAATATTACTTTTTCTAATCTGTGAATATTATTTCTTCCTTCCCTTAAGTCTTCTTTATTTTTTATAATTTTCAGGGAAGAGCTCTCAATTTATTTGTAAATATTTTATGTTTGTGGAAAAGATTGTAAAATAAATCTTTACAAGTAACATTTTATTTTAATTATTTGAAAATAATTTCTTGCTCACATATTAGACTATAATTGACTTCTATATATTAATCTCAGAACATAAGGTAAAGTCAATTTTACTAATTGTTTTGTTGCAGCCTTAGGATGTACTATGTAAATATTTATTTCATTCTTATAGTATTTATGACTTCTATTTCTTTTTTTTCTTTTATTATGTCATATACACATAGATCATGAATACATGTATGCATTTGTGGGGCACAATGTTTTTTTTATATACAATTTGGAATGGTTACATCAAACTCATTAATGCAGCTTTCACCTCATTTACTTAATTACTGTGTTAAGACATTTATGTTCTATACTCGGTAGATTTGACTTGTACCCTTACAATATGCTCCATAGGTGTGGTCCCACTGTTTACCCTCCCTCTATCAAACCTCCCCCTCCCCTTCCATCCCCCTCTTCTTCTCTCCTTCAATCTGGGCTATAGTTGTGAGACTTCTCTTTCTTTTAATGCACTATTTTAATAGTTAGAATTTCTAGGATAATGTTGACAGAATTGGTGATAATGGAAATTCTTGCGTTATTTCTGATTGTAGGGATACTACCTATAGCTTTTAAGTTTTATTTTTAATTGACAAATAATGATTGTTGATATTTATGAGTATCAAGTCAGGGTTAATAAACCTACTCATCACTTCAGACAGTGATCATTTCTTTGTGGTAAGAACATTAAAAAGTCGCTCTGCTTGCGATTTTGAAATATGTAGCACATTATTATTAATATTAACTCCCTCTTCTATGCAATGGAATACCTGAACCTACTCCTCCTCTCTAATTACGAATTTGTACCCATTGATCAGCTTTTCTCTTTCTCCTCCCACCCTAGTCCAGCCTCTTGTACCTACCACTTCATCCTCTTCTTTTGTGAGATTAACTGTTTTAGATTCTACATATGAGTGAGGCTGTACCGTAGTTGTCTCTCATTGCCTGGGTTATTTCACTTAATGTAACTTTGTCGAGGCTCCCCCTTATTGTCATAAATGGCTGAATTCCCGGAATTATTTACTTTTCAATGTCTGAATAGCTATAGTTTTTTTTTATAGATGCTCTTCATTAGAGTGAGGAATTGAGAAAATTTCTTTTGAGTTGGCTGAGAAGTGTATTTTGTTTTTGTTATTAACATAAATTGGCATTGATTTTTGTCAATATATTTCTGCAACTATTGTTCGTGTATTTTTTTACTCTTTATTCTTTCCATATTGCAAGTTACATTAGTTTACAAAATTAAAACCAACTTTGCCTTCCTGATTATTTGTACTAGGTCTAACTATATTACACCAGTGTATATTGTGAGCTTTGATTTTTCTAATATGAAATACATTTTTCATCTATGTTCATGAGAATTATATGTCTATGATTTTCTTTTTTTTTTGGCAGCTTTTGGTATTAGTATTATTCTGACTTTATAAGACAAGGCTGAGAAGTTTTCTTCCTCAGTTTTAAGAAAGATTTTATGTAAAATTAATTTTTTTACCCTGAAATTTGGGAAAAATTCAAAAGTAAAACCATACAGGCTATAATTTTCTTTGTAAATCTGTATATATGTATGTGTATATATGGGTATATATTTCTATATATATAATTTTAACTATTAAAAATGATATACAATATTCTTCATATAACTTTGTGTTACGATTTTTATTTTGAAGGGCTTTTCCCATTTCATCTATATTATTAACTTTGTAGTCATGAAGTTGCGCCTACCACAATTTTATATTTTCTTTTGAAGCTACTAATAGGACAAACAGTCTTGATATTTACCAGTTTGGATTCTTCACTCCTTCCTAAGGATCTATGTATCTATCTCTTTTTAACTCCTTTAGCCAGAAAAACTTAATTGGCCTTTCTGCTGACAATGAAACTTCAGATTTTTCAGATACGAAAATGTCTTATTTCCCTATTCTTGAAATATAATTTGAGTGAGGGTAGACATTCTAGGTTGATCGTTTCTTTTTTGGTATTAGTGCATTAAAGTTGTTTCTGATATCTATCTGTTTCTGACATCTGTCTTCAGATATCCATAGTTTCTGATAAGACGTAATAAACATATAAATGACACTTGAACAACATAAGTTTGAATTGCACATGAACTTTATGCCCATCCTGTATATTACAAGTAACATAAAATAAGTCTTAATTGGCTGCTCGTATTACTAGTCAATAGTAGGCTATTAGTAGTTAAGTTTTTAAGGAGTCAAAATAAAGTTATCTGTTATTTTCTTTGTTTTTTCTTTGAGACAGAGTCTGACTTTATTGCCCTAGGCTAGAGTGCCATGGTGTCATAGCTCATAGCAACCTCAAACTCCTGGGCTTAAGTGTTCCTCTTCCCTTAGCCTCCTGACTAGCTGAGACCATAGGCCTAGGCCACCACACATGGCTAATTTTTCTATTTTTAGTAAAGATGTGGTCTCACTTTTGCTCAGGCTGGTCTCAAACTCCAGAGCTTAAGCAATCTATGTGCTTCAGCTTCCCAGGGTGCCAGGATTACAGGCATAAGCCATGGAGCCCAGTCTATACATGGATTTACAACTCTGAGGTGGTGAGCACCCTAAACCCCTATTTTCAGTAGTCAGCTGTAATTGTTCTCCTGTATGTGTGTGTGCTTAATATATCCTTTGAAAATTTTACCTCTGGTTTTCAGCAGTTTGACTGTGATATGCTTAGGGGTAGTTTCATTTTTTCTGCTTGGAGTTCAATAGGCTTTATAATATGTAAATTTATAGCTTTCACCAAGATAAAATATGTTTCTACTCTGTTCTTTTCTATGCTTCTGATATATTAGTTACACATAATTTAGATGTTTTAATGTCCTACATGTCTCTGAAGGGAATTCATTTTTTCAATATATTTTTCAATCCTTTAAATTGAATATGTTGTTATTTACACATTCATTGACTGTTCCTCTAACACTTCCACTATGCTATTAAGCATACCCACTAATTTTTAATTTTAGAATCCCCATTTTTATAGCTTTATATTTCTCTGATAGAATGTCCTAACATTTTGGGCAGTACCTGTGGCTCAAAGGAGTAGGACGCTGGCCTCATATGCCAGAGGTGGCAGGTTCAAACCCAGCCCTGGCCAAAAAAAAAAAAAAAAAAAAGTTCTAACATTTTATTCATTGCAAGCATATTGTCCTTTAAAATCTTGAATATAGTTACGATTCCAATATATGGGTTGTGTCAAGGTTTCTCTCAGCAATTGTCTTTGCTACAGAATCAGGTACATTTTTCTGGTACTTTACATGTCATTAATTTGGGATTGTATCTTAGAAAAGTTAATTGAATTTTGTAAGGATTCTACAAGGAAAGCAAATCACATTTCAGTTTAGGTAATTTGTTAGGTAGGCTGCTGTGAGGCTCCTCCAGGCCAGACCTGTGCATGCTCAAGGGCCAGCTATAAATTTTTGAAAAGAGTATATACACAGTATCATTCCCTTCTCTCAATTCCAGGATTCCCGTTTACTTACTTTGGTTGCTACAAACACTGTTCCTTGGTTCTTGAATCTGGAAAGCCTGTGCATTTTCTATTGGCATTTCTGCCACACAACATGGAGTTGGCTATGACCTGCCCTCAGAATGGTAACTCACTCCATGCTAATCCTTTTTCAAAAGTTCTAACTCTTCTCCAAAAGTTTCCTTTTCATTTTGCAAGGCCTTCAGTTCAGTGTTATTTTTGTGTTTTTCTCAGATTTTATAGTTGATATATGTTGGATGATAAGATCTGGAGGCAGACATAAGGCCATTCCAGAGTCAATATTTCTACCACTTCTCTTTTAGTTAACATGTAATAATTGTATATACTTATGGGATACAGAGCATATTCATTGCCTTGAACATTTATGTTTTCTTTATGCTGTGAACTTTCAAAATACTCTCTTCTAGCTTATTGTAAACTATTATTAAGCACAGTCACCCTATCATACCACAAAACACCAGATATAACTTGTATTCATAAACCAAATTCTTCCTACTCTTCTGCTTCCCATTGTGCTTCCCAGACTCTAATAACCACAAGTCTACTGTTTACTTCTATTTTTATTAGCTCAATTTTTTATTAGTTCTCCCTGTGAGAGAACATGGTATTTATCTTACTGTGTTGATCTTATATCATTCTCATCACAGAAACAGGCTCATCCATGTTTCTGTGAATGACAGGATTTATTCTTTTGTCTGTCTGAATGTTATTCCATAGTGTATGTGTAACACACTTTTTGTCCAATCATTTGTCAGTGGAGATTTGGATATATTCCTTATCTTGGCTATTGTGAATCAATCTTCAATAACAATGGGACATGAAGATATTGCTTCAATATATGGATTTCCTTTCTATTGGGTAAATATGAAGTAGTGGAATTGCTTGATCCTATGGTAGTTAGTTCTACATTTAGTTTTTTGAAAAACCTCTGTACTATTTTCCATAGTAGCCATACTTATTTACATCCAGCCAATTTAAACTTTTTTAATTGGGGAATTGAAATCATTTACATCAAGGTTGTTATTAATGGGTGATGACTTTGTCATTTTCCCAATTAGTTTCTGATTATCTTGCTTAGATTTTCTTTCTTCCTCTTGTATTGTTCATCTTTGCAATTTGGTAGTTTTGTGCAGTGAAAACCTTTGATTACTTTGTCTTTGTCACTTATGTATTTGTTCTACCAGTGAATTTGCTATATCTGTGTGTTTTCATGATAGTAGATCTTATTCTTTCACTTTCAGATGTATGAGAACCTTAAGCATTTTTGTAGGTCCTGTGTAGTAGTGATGTATCCCCTCAGTTTTTGCTTATCTGTTTTGTTTTTACTTCATTTCTAAAAGATAGCTTTGCTGGGTATAATATTATTGTCTGGTGAATTTTCTTCATTCTGCACTGTAAATACATTACTCCATTCTTTCCTAATCTGTAAGGTTTCTGTTAAGGTATCTGTTATGAGTCTGATGGGGATTCCCTTATATGTAACTTGATGCTTCTTTCTCTGCTGTTTTTAGAACTTTTTCATTGTTTTTAACTTTCAACAGTTTAACTATCATGTGTCTTGGGAAGACCTTTTTGGGTGGTTAACTCTGTTTCTGTATCTTTGAGCTTCCTATATCTGAACTCCATATCTCTTGGATGACTGGAGACTCTTTCAACATTTATTTCATTAAATAAGATTTCTATCCCTTTTCTTGTATTTTCTGTTGTGGAACTTCCAAAATCCTTCATGGTGTTCTATATGTCATATGTGCTTTCTTCTTTTAAAAAACAATTCAAATACATTTTATTTATTTAATCTGCATTATTTTGAAAGTACTATCTTCAATTAGAAATCCTTTCTTCGCTTAGTCTGTTGTTTAAGCTCTTGATTATATTCTTTGTTTTATTCATTTAATTCTTCATTTTCACAATTTCTGTCTGGTTCTTATTTGTAATACCTAACTCTTGGCTGAATTGCTCATTCAAATCATTTATTTTTTTCTAATCTCTTAGCATTATTTTTTACCTGTATATTTTTGTATCTTGCTAAATTTCCTTAAAAAAAATTATGAGAATTGAGTAGATATGATTCTTGCTTCTCCATGTTTTTGATGCTTTACTAAGAATAATCTATTCTCATTCCATCCAGGTTAATACAAAGAATTTAAAGTCTCCATCTTTTTAAATGGTTCAGTGGTATAAAAATACCACAGCTTGTCAATCCATTCCTGGGTTGGTGGGCATTTAGGCAGTTTCCACATTTTGGTGAATGTAAATTGAGCTGCAATAAACAGTCTAGTACAAGTGTCCTTATGGTAAAAGGTTTTTTTCCCCCCTCTCGGTAGATGCTCAATAATAGGATTACAGGATCAAATGGGAGGTCTAGCTTGAGTTCTTTGAGGGTTCTCCGTACTTCCTTCCAAAAAGGTTGTATTAGTTTGCAGTCCCACCAGCAGTGTAAAGTGTTCCCTTCACTCTACATCCATGCCAGCATATGCAGTTTTGAGATTTTGTGATGTGGGCCATTCTCGCTGGGGTTAAATGGTATCTCAGGGTGGTTTAAATTTGCATTTCTCTAATAATTAGGGATGATGAGCATTTTTTCATATGTTTGTTAGCCATTCATCTGTCTTCTTTGGAGAAGGTTCTATTCATGTCTCTTGCCCATTGATATATGGGATTGTAGACTTTTTTCATGTGGATTAAATTGAGTTCTCTATAGATCCTAGTTATCAAGCTTTTGTCTGATTCAAAATATGCAAATATCCTTTCCCATTGTGTACCTCATCTATTTGCTTTGGTTGTTGTCTCCTTAGCTGTACAGAAGCTTTTCAGTTTAATTAAGTCCCATTTGTTTATTTTTGTTGTTGTTGTAATAACCATGGAAATCTTCTTCATGAAGTCTTTCTCTAGGCCAATGTCTTCCAGTATTTTTCCTGTGCTTTCTTTGAGTATTTTTATTGTTTCATGCCTTAAATTTAAGTCCTTTATCCATCTTGAATCAATTTTTGTGAGTGGAAAAAGGTGTGGGTCCAGTTTCAGTCTTTTACATGTGGATATCCCGTTCTCCTAGCACCATTTATTGAATAGGGAATCTCTCCCCCAAAGTAGACTGTTTAGTTTATTGAAGATTAGGTAGTTGTAAGATGTTAGTTTTATTTCTTGGTTTTCTATTAGATTCCAAATGTCTATGTCTCTATTTTTCTGCCAGTACCATGCGGTCTAGAACACTATGGCTTTGTAGTACAACCTAAAATCTGGTATGCTGATGCCCCTGGCTTTGTTTTTATTACTAAGAACTGCCTTAGCTATATGGGTTCTTTTCTGGTTCCATACAGAATACAGAATCATTTTTTCCAAGTCTTGAAAGTATGATGTTGGTATTTTAATAGGGATGGCATTGAATCGGTAGATTTCTTTGAGAAGTATAGATATTTTACTAATGTTGATTCTTCCCAGCCATGAGCATGGCATGTTCTTCCATTTGTTAATATCCTCTGCTATTTCCTTCTGTAATGTTTCATAATTTTCTTTATAGAGGTCCTTCACCTCTTTTGTTAGGTATATTCCTAGGTATTTCATTTTCTTTGAAGCTATGGTGAAAGGAATTGTGTCCTTAGCCTCTCATCTTGGCTGTTATTGCTGTATACAAAGGCTACTGAGTTGTGGAAATTGATGTTATATCCTGAAACATTCTTGTATTTTTTGATGACTTCCAGGAGTCTTGTGGTTGAGTCTTTGAGGTTCTCTAAGTACAAGAGCCTATCGTCAGCAAAGAGGGAGAGTTTGACCTCCTCTGCTCCCATTTGGGAGTGCCAGTAGTGGCAGGCTAGTTCCTG
>CAUYQV010046581.1:0-36343 GCA_963574575.1 Galagoides demidoff
AAATCCAACTCAAAATTATTGTTATAAATTACCAATTGTAAGAATGTTTGGTCTTTTTTTTTTTTTTTGAGACGGAGTCTCAAGCTATCCCCCTGGGTAGAGTGCCATGGCATCACAGCTCATAGCAACCTCCAACTCCTGAGCTCAAGCGAGTCTCCTGCCTCCGCCTCCCAAGTAGCTGGGACCACAGGCGCCCGCCACAACACCCGGCCATTTTTTGGTTGCAGCCATCATGGTTGTTTGGCGGGCCCGGGCTGGGGATTCGAACCCGCCACCTTAGGTGTACGTGGCTGGTGCCTTAGCCGATTGAGCCACAGGCGCCGGGCCAGAATAGTTGGTCTTTATAGGGAAATAATACAAAATTTAGCGGGGAGGGGAGGTTGTGGTGGCTCACACCTGTAATCCCAGCACTTGGGATGCTGAAGCAGGTGGGCTGCCTGAACTCAGGAGTTCAAGACCAGCTTGAGCAACAGCAAGACCCTGTCATGACAAAAAAAAAAAAAAAATAGCGGGGCATTGTGGCTGGCTCCTATAATCTCAGCTACTTGGTAGGCTGAGGGAAGAGGATCGCGTGAACCTAAGAGTTTGAGGTTGCTGTAAGTTAAGATGCCATGGGAATCTACCCAGGGTGAATAAGTGAGACTCTGTCTCAAGATAAAAAAACAAAAATTAGAGGGGAGGTGAGAGGGAGTTGGTGTGCTCTCACCTAAGGGGCACAAGGTAAGGGTATATGGCACACCTGTTAGGTGAAGGGCACATCTACTAAGGGAATTCACAACAGAAATATAAACAATGTAACCTAATTATTTCCACCCTCATATTAATCTGAAATTTCCAAAAAAAGTGGAAATGCAAAAATTAAAGGATGATAAGTATTTTTATTGTTTAAATATATATTTTGAAGCCAGTGTCTCGCTTCATTTACCCAGTCTAGAGTGCAGGAACGTCATAGCTCACAGCAACCTCTAACTCCTGGGGTTAAGTAATCCTCATGCTTCACTCTCCCAAGTGGCTAGAACTACAGGCTCACCACCACCACCACCATAATACCATGCTAATTTATCTATTCTTAGTAGAGACAGGATCTTGCTCTTACTCAGGCTGATCTCCAACTCCTAAGCTCAAGCAATCCACCCATCTCAGCCTCCAGAGTGTAGGGATGGTAGACATGAGCCTTGGCACTCGGCCTCTTGAATATACATTATCATTTTCAATTCTCCAAAAGTGTGTGTACATATATATGGACATACAGATGCATAAAAATTTAGTTTTACACTAAGGACTAAAATCTCTCAGACTGCCTCCTTTTTCTTTCCTCCAGCTCCTTCACCTTCATAGATTTCTCTTTTTGCAAACCATTAACAAACACAACAAATCAGCTCAGCACCTGTGGCTCAGTGATTAGAGTATTGGCCCCTTGTACTGAGGGTAGCAGGTTCAAGCCTGGCCCTTGCCAAACTGCAACAAAAAAAGGCTGGGCATTGTGGCAGGCACTTGAAGTCCCAGCTACTCGAAGGCTGAGGCAAGAAAATCACCTAAACCCAAGGGCTGGAGGTTGCTCTGAACTGTGATGTCATGGCACCCTACTGAGGGTGACAAAGTAAGACTCTGCCTTTAAAAAAAAAAAAGAAAAAATCCCAACAAAAAGAAAATCAACCAAAAGAAAATATAAATTCTTTCTATTTACAGAGCTGTTTTCTCTTTCAGTATTTGTCCCTGTAAGCCTACAGTGATTACTGAGTGTATCACATGAAACAAGAGCGTATCAACAATTGCGCCTAAGGACTGGAAACACCTATGAAAATGTTTGTCTTCAAACTTTGCTGAGAAAAAATGAACCCACCATTCACACTCACAATAACATGTGAATTAGAATGTAATGACACCCCATTCCCCTTAAATCCAGCTACCTATTTGACCTCAGCCTGGGCCTTCTTCCTTCCTTTCTTTGGGATACTAAGCTTTCTCTCTTCCCACTGCTATTGTTGCAGGAACACGAGTCCCAATGGTCAGAACGAGTACCCAAACACCATGTTTATAAGAGGAAGGGATTTATTCACTGATCCAGAGCTTAAGGCATAGAAGAATTCCAAATGGCCGTGCTCCCCAACTGGGTTGATCTTTCCCTTTTCATCTCCAGTCAAAAAGTTCCAGCCCATAGGTATAGGCGAAATGCCTATATGCCTCTGGCCAAAAAAGCCACTTGAGAGAGACCAGTGAAAAGACTTTGTGCAGGCATACTTGTTAGAAACTGAGGCAGAATCCCACATGGCCGGGTTGGTTGAGGGCCTAACTCGACCAAGGCTCTGGCTCACTCATCTCTGGAATGACATTTTCAGAGATGTCCAGACTGCATTGAGGAATTAAGTTTGACTTTATAAGGCCAGTAAAAAAGCCCTTTGTAAAACTGGCCAGATACCCATCAGTAATGTAAGGGCCAGACTAGCTCCATTTTGTTGTTTACTGCACAAACCCCATTCCTAGCTGTTTACTGCATAAGTTCTGTTCCTAGCCCCTAGCCAGGCAGGGCCACACCCTGCAGCTCCCCCATTCCATTCCTGGTTGCTCAGCCATAGCTGTTGCCCTATTAACTGAGTCACCTCAGGCAAACAGCTACCACAATAAACAAAAAGTTTCTATTACCTTGAAATACAGGTATTACCCTCCAGCCACCTAATCAGGCTGCCCCGACCCTAGACCCCGGTTAGGAAATCCCCCACCCCTCACCTGTACCAATCCAAATCCTCCTTTATTAGTGAAATCACTAACCACCCATCAAAAGTGTACTCGTACCTTTCTTCCCTTCTTGCTTTCTGTACCCCATAAAAACTTCCTCCACCCTGGGTTCGAGGCTCTTCCTTGGTGTGTACACCAGGAGAGTCCAGACCCAGGTTTGAAAAAAATCTCACCTCTTGCCTTCTACATCGGAGTGTGTCTCGGATTTGTCAGTTGGGCATTTGGGGGAATTTTCGGGCACAACAGTAACCTTTCCTGATCTGTGGTAAGTGATGAAGGTCATTTGCTGACGGGTCCAGGAATGGAAATGTGCTCAGGGACCTCAAGAGAAGAGGAATTTACCCAATGCATACAGGTATCTAATGGCACAGATGAAACCCAGGCTTGCGAAAGGCTTTTAAGAAGTCCAGCTTGAAAACTCCTTATAAAAGATTCCAATAAAACCCCCCTGACTTAAGGCCTACATGCAAGCAGAGGTTTGTACACAAATTCCTGTATGCCCAAGAAGTTTCTTTATGCCTTGCTTAAAGATTCCTAGTAAAAGCCTCCAAGCTACAAAGCCAGCAAGGGCAGGTATTCAATCTACCTTGTTCCTCCATAGTCTCAGGCTTCATCAGATAAGAACAAAGAAAGTAACAATTGACATGTTCTTCATTAAGTTATGTTGAAAGGGTTATGCTTAAAGGTGTATGTTGGGTGGATTATCAGATCATTAGGGAGGAATGACTTACAGGGCAGGTGGTCACAAGATGTTTAAATGCATTAATGAAGTCACTGATGTCCAATGCACATGTGCAGAGGGAATGTAATGAATATTAACAAGGTCATTGCTGCATAGTGCGCATGCACAAGATTGCCTATATAAACCAACAGCAAATAAAGAAGCTCGTCATTTTGCCTGAGCAAGCAGAGGGTCACCTTTATTTAAAACACAATTTCAATAAGCATGCTTATTCTTCGAGACATCATTTTTCCATAAGACCCTAACAGCAACACATAAGTACCTTTTTCATTGGCCAGTTTGAATCAAGCGGGTGGTGCTATTCCAGTCCCCACAGAACTACAGGATTTCACAGAAGTAGAAATTTCCAAGTTCCAAGAAATTAAGTCCACAATATCCTAAGAGCTGAGTCACCATGGAGAGGACCCTGCAGGTGTATCCTTGTGGTCTCCTTGAGAAGACCTTTTCTCCTAGACCTCACCCTTCTCGGGTATCCTCTCTCACTATATTCCCTTTACTCCCTCCCTGCTCTCTGTTCTCTCTCATGGCTTCAACCCACTCTCTAGTATAAAATAAACTTACACATTTCTATCCTAATCTGGACCTAAAGAAAGTCTTTTTTCACACTATGTGCAGGACCAGCTGAGCAACTGAGCTTTTTCACACCACTTGAAATCACATGTGGTGAGAAGAAGATGGAGTCAGCCAGACCAGGGCCTACAGGACACAACACAACTGGTTTGGGTGTTTAGGTCCTACAAGACCTTCCCACCTGTTTCCCATGCTTATTGTTTTATAAATTTAGCTGCCACCCTGAAGATACCCAACTTGAATCTTTGGGAAATTAACTTCTGGTTTTTTGTTTTTTTTTTGAGACAGGAGCCTCAAGCTGTCCCCCTGGGTAGAGTGCCATGGCACCTCAGCTCACAACAACCTCCAACTCCTGGGCTCAAGCGAGTCTCCTGCCTCAGCCTCCCAAGTAGCTGGGACCACAGGCGCCCGCCACAATGCCCGGCTATTTTTTGGTTGTAGCCGTCATTGCTGTTCGGCGGGCCTGGGCTGGATTCGAACCCGCCACCTTAGGTGTATGTGGCTAGTGCCTTAGCCACTTGAGCCACAGGCACCGAGCCCTGGGCAATATTTTTAAATACATCTTCAGGTTTACTAAATGTCTCTTTTTCTTAGTAATTATCAGTATCATTTTATCAGTACATACCTGATAGATTTTAATATATGATACATATATGATGTATGACTCTTTAACCTATTACTTTTTTCTTATAACAGTTATATTTTTCCTTTTAGAATTTCTATTTCTTCCTAATCTATTTATTCTTACATCTTTCTCACTTTCATCATTGCATTTGTTATTTTTTAAACTTTCCAAACATAGTTGTTCTGTATATGATTCTTTAATATACGCAGTCCTTGAGATTCTTAATCTGTTGCTGAGTGTTCCTGCTGACTTACTCATGTTTTGTGTTTTTCTTATGCTTGGTGAGCTTTCATTGTGCTATTATTGTCTGATCTTAAACAGCAGTGGCTTTGAGTCCTAACTTTTGAAAGCTTTCCTCTAGAGAGGATTTATTTCTATGTGTGTGAGAAGTCAGGGGTACTGCTGACATGGCGCCACTTCAGCTTTCCTTGAGCATCTTGGCTCAGTGAAGGAGTCCTAGGATCAGTCTCCCTTCCTAGGTGGTGACCAAACTCTCTGATCCTGAAAGTAGTGCTCTCAGAGCATTGAGAAATCTGCTTTTAGAGAAAGCCCCCTACACCAGACTAACAGCTGTGTTTCTTATCCAAGCTCAGATTTTTTTTTTTTTTCTTGATAGGGAATAGAAAGTCCTTGAAATTCTCTCTTAGCATTTAGGAGAACAAAATTTCCATTAAGAATATTCCTTATCCATATCTAGTTATTTTGCAAAGGAAGAGCCCTTTGAAATACCTAGTCTGGCATTATTCTAGAAGGAGAATATGTGAATATGTGACATGATATCTTTTTTTTTTCAATTAAAAAAATATACAGAGGAAAGAAAGTGGATGTTCAGGAGAAATAAATCATTCATTTATAGAATCTCTTATTTCTCAATATTTACTGAATAATTACACTGTATTAGGCAAAATGCTAGTTTATAGGGCTGCAAAGATGTATCACAAATGAACCCAGGAAAACTCACAGTCCAGCATGGGGAGACAAGCATCATCAGAGAATAGTCTTCAGTAACTTGTAATTTCCTTTGTAACAGCAAAACCTTCTTCACTTAGCAAATGACATATGTGTTTAAAACAGAAGAGAATTATATGAAAGACATATGGGGAGGATAATTATTTAAATATATATGGATATAGATGTAATTACGGACATGCCATCCCTGGAATATCTTAACTTTGAAAATAATGTAATATTTTGTTTTGGATTCATTCCAAACTAAATTTTTTAAGATATAAAATTTGTGAATCAAATGTACTAGTTAATGAATGGAAAGATTTTAAAGGAAGACATTTATAAATACCTTCTTAGACCTGAGCATTTGAAAAGGAGACTAAGGGCACAGGAGGTATCAAATCTTACAGTTTTCTCAGTGATAGATTGGGCAAAAATAATTGAAAGCTAAATGGCCTTGATGAAAGACAGGAAGATATTCTGCAATCATGAAAGGCAAGAAACTGTCCATAAGTGAAATATCTCTTAAGAATCTTTAACCAAATATAATAAAGTGCTATTTTAAATTATTCTATCATCCTTAGTATGAATCTGCAGTATTAAAACAGTACACATGAAGAAGTATGATAAATATTTATTGAATGTGGGAAGGAAAGAAGAAAAAGTATACTTGGCTTTGCCCTGCCCACTGTTTCCATCTCATCTCTCCTCTCCTTAATATACTCAGACCGCAGGAGGCGGTCTCTTCCCTTCAGCCTGCCAAGTTCCTTGTCTCCAGCTTTCACTTTGGTGTTGCCTTTGCCTGCAATCCTCTAATCTTCCTATTTTGCCACAGTTGTTAATATTAAATACCTCTCCATCGTGGATTTGTGTCTCAGCCCAAAATGAAAATATTTCATCTCTTTAATTATTTAAATTTTTATCTACAGAGGATTTTTTTTATTGTTGCAATTCATTTAACTCTAAATTCTAATATAACTTGAGAATTGCAAAAGAATCCTGGATTTAATTTTCAGAGGAATGCCTGGTGTGAAGGGAAGAATTCTGGATCTGCCATCAGGCAGCAAAAAGGTGCAGCTGAGGGACCGCCTCGTGGGCACAAAGCACATGGGAGCTTCTCCCCTCTTTCCTGCTCTTTCTCCTTTGCTTTCTGTATAATAAAACACAATATTAATCCAAGATCAAGGGTTCATTGGTGATAAAGGAAGAAGTAGAGGAAATCTTCTGGACAGATTTCCTCTTTTCATTTGTGATGAAAGGAGTAGATTTCTGCATTTTACCTCCTGTAATACTATCTGGCCAAAAAAAAAAAAAGGTTCAACATTTGCAGCAATTAGGTGAAATTAAGAAACATGGTTTTGACGTCAAACTACGTCATTCCAAAACTTAAAAATAAAATTTTTCCTCAAGCAAAACTCAAGTAGGAATATTGAAGTGCTTTTTAAAGGACTATTGAATAAATAGGAAAGAGTAACTTCAACCAAATGTTTTTGAAGGCAGCAAAGAGGCATATTCTTGAATTTCAATTCATGAGAGTAATTTTCTTCAAGTAGCTTAGATGGTAAGTTACAGATACTTTGTTTCTGATCATTTAATTTATCAAGAGAGAGAACTCAAATGTGGTACATGATGTGATTTGACCATTTTGTGTTCTGCTTCAAAGACATTTAAATGAATTTCCTGTAAGTCCTGAATTTCAATTCAGTTCAAAGAAAAATCGCTAACAAGTTCTTCCGACAAAACCAAGGAAAATACTGCCTGCCTACGGACTGTCAAAAACGGCAAGAATTTTAAATCAAAGGGTTTAAGTAGCCAAGTTGGCGACCCTCACACAGGACAGGCTCAGGTTTGTTCAGGCCCTTTTGCAAATTCATAAACTCATCTCAACTGTATCTGGCCCGGGATATTTTCTAACATTTTATAAAAGTTGTCCACATTTCAAATTTTGCCTTCAGCTATATCTTCTTTTAGAAATTTTTACCAGCTTCAGGGTGTCAAAGGGATAGATAAGACAGAATTATAAAACACCATTCGCATCTGGAGACTAATGTTGGATAATTAGAAGCGGACATTCATTGACTAATATGAAGAGAAGAATAATGTTAAGAAAATGGAATGTGGCAAGTTAAAAACAGAGGCGTTGATAAATACAGATGCCCAAGCCGAGCTTGCCTTAGATTACAGATAACTACTTCTAATGACTTTTAACTATTATTTTTGGGTGATTTTTCAGGGAAAGCAATGCCACCACCCTGTTTGCTTCATTTTATGAGAATTACTGTTTGTATGACAAATGGTGCTAATGGAAGGGGACTCTGAGTTACCTTTTCAGAGAAAAGCCACCTAGATTACTCTGTTTTCCCCAGAGTGACCCTCCTGTTCTGTAAGAAAGACAATCAGGAAATGCTCTCTAGGCCATTTTAATATGAAATACAAAAGCTCAGAAATCCCCTCTAAATAATTGAAGGCGACCATTAGGACTATAGCCAACCAGTCTCTTAATGGAGAGGTCATGAGAGACAATCGGCGTAGAACCTCTCTGAAAAGTCCAAGGAACATTTGGTGGTTTCTAATTGATTTTTCTGGGCAGATTTCCTCTTTTCAAATAGTAATTATATCAGTGTCATTAATAATGGCTGTTGCAAGGGGCCGGGCTCTACTCTCCAAGGCAAAAATTATATCTGGTCAAAGAAGTCTTATAATTATTTCTACTTATTTGAAGCAGAATAGAGACTTAGGTTTTTTTCTCCCTCATTTGAGAATCTAAGACACTTAAATCTACCCTTGAGAAATGAGGATAATAATAGCAGAGCCGGGAAATGAAGCAGCTTACTACACATCGCTTACTATGCGGGAATAAGCTGAAAGAGTTTAACTCCCAGAGCACTTTTGTAGTAATTATTTTTTCCCCTAAATTTTGAAGGTCTGATGCATTTCTTGAAGACATTAAGTACCTATCTAAATTAGAAAAGACGTTTTCTAAAAGAAGTTTCTTTTTAAGGAGATGTGCTGATTGGCAATTAGAACAGATGAGACAAATAGACCAGAGTTCAGAGAATCGGCTGAAACAGGGAAATGTCTCAGCATTAGCTGTGCCTTGATTAAGATATTTATTTGAATGTATTAGATAATACAAAGCCATATAGATATTTCCTGGGAGATGGCCTTTCTTGATTTAATTTTCTTTTTCAAAACTCAACATTAATTCTACCATTAAATAAAAAAGGAAAAGTTGGAGTAGGATATATATGAAGGATTTAAATCTCTCTTTTTCTCTCTCTCTCTCTCACACACACACACAAAATTTACATTTTTATTTAATTGTTCCATACTATGAGTTGATCTGTTAATCTTTCCATAAGTGCATTTATTCAGTTGTGATACTATAATATTGATTCAGGAAAAATTTAAATACATAAATCCTTTATACACAGGAAACTTAAAAATATATTATTTTTTAGTTACCTAAGAAGGTACTCTGTTGTTTCAAATAGGAATGATTTAAGCATCTCTTTTATAAATTGAGTATTGCATTATTTGTATATTAGCAACTTTTCTATATAACTTTTATATCTATGAATAATCATATAGGAAGTGAAGACTGTTATCCTTTACAAAGGTGGTTTTATCCTTGTGTACTATTAGGGAATTTTGTTTTCATGGGATCTGGTCAACTTTAATTGTCAAAAGTTATTAAGGTCTAAACAAACAAACAAAAAATGTTATTAAGGTCTTTTAAAAGTCAAAGCCATATAAAACCTTAGAGCTGAATATGAGGTTAAAGGTATACATCTTCCTATTTAACGTTTATATTTAGGGGTAAACATGGGGTTGCTAATCTAGAAATTTAGTTAGGTTGTTGATTTTACCTTTATGTTAGAAAGCAAAATGCTTCATGAGTTATTTAAATGACATGACTCATTTGGGGAAAAAAGAGATTTGTTGGTTGTATGAAGTTAAAGTTAATATATTGAAAATTTGATAACATAGTCTAATCTTCCAGGGAAATTTGAAAAAAAGAATGGCCATATTCATGAACTGTCTAGAGTATTTAAAACAATTCATGGGCATTTCAGAATAATACACAGCATTTATCTAGAGATAATTTCCTGTTGAAGCCAAACTGAATCACACAACATCTGCCAGCAGCTTGGTATGGTGGCCAGCCTTCAAGATCGACTCCAATAATTTTCACTTGTATAGTAGCCACACCCTTACGCAATCCCCACTCATACCAACCGAGGGTTGGCTTGTGCAACCAGTAGAATATAACAGAAGTGATAGTAACTTTTCACATTTGATTTATAAAAGGCATTACATCTTTGATCTTGAACGTACACTTTCTTTTAGGTACAATCGGGTCCACATCACAAGTCAATGAAGCTTCCTTCCGCTAGTCATGTCAGTGAACTTAAAAAGAAGACATTCCTTAGACCCAGTTAAACCTGCCGTTGACTTTGCCCACAATAGGTTGAGTGCAGCCTAACGTGAGACCTTGAAATGAATGACCTGGCTAAGCTATTCTGGGATTTTTGATCCTCAAACACTTAGTGAGACAATGGATATTCATTGTTTTAAGTTGCTAAGTTTTGGAGTAATTTGTTCTATGCCCCAATATAAAACTTAAAATGATCTGAAGTTGAAATTCATATTTCAGTATCTTTTCCTGGCAGGGGAGCCTATGAATCCCATTTCCTAATTGGTGATGCTTTCTAAGAAGAGACAATATAGAACATTAAAAGAGCAAAAGCTTTGCATCTAGAACACCTGCACTCTTTATGGTCTGAACCACCATTACTTGGGGTCTGATATATATTTTATATATGCGTGTCTTATATAAATATGTATATACATATGTAACATATAATATGCATAATCAGACAGTTCAATTGGCTCTAGTGACCATATCTATTTTTAAATTCTATAGTTTTAAGAGGGCTGTCATTTTAGGAATATCTTTTATAAATGATATGTTTATTTACTACATATTGACTTTTTATCTATATATCTCTATTTTCATAAAAGGATCATAATTAGGCAGAAAGGAAACTATTAAAAAATGGCAAATGAGAGAAAGACAATGTCTGCCTATCACATGTCCTCTGTATAGTCTCCTTGGCCTTTAAGGAATATGAAGAAAGGGGGAGAAGAAAAGAAAACCATGAAGGTGGGCATGAATTTGCCCCAAGTAGAGAATACTGAAATAATAAAATCTGCTAAGATTAGTAGAATGTCACAGTTCATGAACTGTTATCCTACATGACAAATTTATCTTAATTAGAAAAGAACTCTGAATCAAAGCAAAATATAATCTGTACTGTAATCAATATATCTAATAGATCCTTGGAAAACACAATAATGAAAGTAATTTTTTCATGTTTGTGCCTATAATTTGTACATTTATATATAATTGTTAAGAGTATTCTTCTGCCTTTTAAAAATAGCCAATGTTTCACAGTTCATAAAAGATGCAAATTTATATTTAAGGAAATCAATTACATGATTTCTAAAATAAAATGTTATCGCACACTTATTCCAAAACTTCCTTAATTACAATAAAATACCATTATGAATCAATTGTTTAATAGTGATATGGATGGTAGTTTAAATGTAGAAACTGGTTTTTCTTTGCAAGTTCCTTATTAGTTACTGTGTTTACATCCATTGGACCTATTACCATATCATTTATAGATAGTAATAATTCTGTTAGTGATCATGCTTAAATAATTCTTTCAGTGATCAGGCTAAGAGCTTGGGCAAGATGTCATTCTACTTGGGTGACAAATTTAAAGGACCTGTGTATGAGGAACCATCGTATGGAGCTGTGTTAAAACCCAAACTGACACTGATATTAATGCTAATACCAATTTCAGAAGATTGCATGCATTAAATGCTTACTTTCTCCAAAAAGTTAAGGGAAATGATTTACATTTAAAAGTCTCATTTAATTTATTCATCATAATAGCTTACATAGTTATTATCAATTCTCTCCTAATAGATGAAGAAACTGAGACTTAGGAAAATATGATTAATTGTCTATGGCCACTCAACTATTAATGATTAGTGTCAGAGTCTGGACTCTGGGTTCAAGTCTAGTTCTCTCAAAATACTCCATAACTAGATACTTCCTTTGCTTCTCAAGGAGCTGAAAAGGAGCTTGTTGTCAGAAATTGGAGCAAAGAAAAGTTTAAGGGCTTGTGGAAGGTCTACAACTAATTACAGACAGAGTTGACAATGAAACTATCCACCTACGTTTTATTTCAATTGGTTGATGATTTTATTTTTTATTTCATTTGTTTATTTTTTCATTGAGACAGAGTTTTACCTTGTCACCATTGATAAAGTGCTTTGGTGTCATAGCTCACAGCAACCTCAAACTCTTGGGCTCAAGCAATTCTCTTGCCTCAAACTCCCTATTAGCTGGGACCACAGGTGTCTGCCACAACCCCAGGCTATGGTTTATGATTTTAAACTAAGTGATTTTAAATTAATTATGATTTTAAATTGGATGTTGTGTTCTCATGTGTCACATACTTTATTTCATAAATGTCAATGTGAATTTATTAAAAATCAATGAAAAATTAAATGAGGAACATAAAAAATAAAATAAGCAATAGTCTACTTATTTATAATGTTCTATCAATATTTAAATATGTTTTTATTAATTTCTTATTAATTTGCCAGTTAATGGTTAAAACTTCAGTGGTAATCTACTGATGTAGATTGGGATTTTTTAGTTAGCTAGCAGCTAAGTCAACTGTCTTAAGTGAGTTAATACAGGTGAAGTGCAATCAGTAAATGTTAGTGTTATTTTTGTGGTTTTCATAATCCCATTGAGGTTTCAACACTGAGCATCTGTCCCCTACATTTTGTGCTGTTCAAGACCAGGAAAGTAGCTTCAAGGATGAGAAAAGTGCAAATATTTTAGCTTCCCACTCATTTTTTACTTTAATTTCTAAGTTATCCAACAAAAGTAGATCTTGGCTTTGCAGTAAAACAAAGGTTTTCTCAATAGAGCAGGGCGCGTTTCCTAACTCTGCACACATTGCAAATCTTGGGTGTTAGACTTCCTCTCCCAGGGAGCATCTGCAAATCAGTTTACGTAGCAGCGGCACTGGTAGGCACTCACATGGTTCCTAAGGGGAATTTTTATTAAATGATTGTACTTAATTTATAATATTAGAATATTTTGAAAGCTATAAAACCTAGAAAATCTTGTGCTTAAAATGCGCAGTTTAAAAACGCACACACACCCATACACACACGTCATAGAAACATTTATTAGAGTGGAAATTATCTCAGAGGAAACTCCACTAAATTTCTGATAGGCTACCAAGAAAACTTGCTACTCTGTCTTACCCTGAATGGTCCTTAGTTCCTCTATTAGGATTTTCTTCCTAAATTGCCTGTGTTTGTAAGGTACAGTCCAATCTGTAGTTGAGTCCTTTGCCCAGGAGATGTGCCCTGTACCCCTACATTGTACCTAATAGTGGGAGCCCCCGAGACCCATCCACCTGTATCTTTCTCTCTGGTGGGCCTAGAGTTGTTCTGCAATTTTCAAATTAGTACTAAGTACATGGGATGCTTGCTTTTCCATTCTTGAGGTACTTTACTAGGGATGGAGTTGGAGAACATTCTCCTTAGTAATTTCTTAGGCTTTTCTAATAAGTCCTTAAAGAAAAATTAAGCCAAACAGCACAACTCTGTAAAAGGCCACCTTGTCCTCTTTAGGAAATCTCTCGAGAGGCACTTTACAATTTTTCATACAAATCCTCAGAAGAAATAAATGTCTCTCCCGACTTGGGTTTTCTCTCCCTACTAGAAACTTTAGTGTTTTTGTATTCTTTTCTGTAAATGAATTCTGTCTTGCTAGTGATCTGTGGTTCATAGATTCATTCATCGAATCGCCAAGACCAAGAACCTGAAAGTCTGGTATCAGTAGTACTTGGTCTTTCATAATATTAGGATAGAAAGTTAGATATCGGCTTTGTAGGCTCTCAAAAGTAGCAACACTATATTTACATTTTCCACTCATTATCTTGAAGGCAGACTATAGTTTGAATTTGTGGCAATATTGCATTGAATAGAAATGATATGTGTCTATGGGATTTTTGTTTGTTTGATTTTCACCAAACTAAATGAGAAATCTAAAGAAGTTTGAATTTATGTCCTTGTTATGCCCCAGAAGGAACTTTCTGAAAAGAAAAAAAAAAAGAAAAATACTAATTTTCTATATTCCAAGATTACTCTGATTCCTGTTGGGCATTAGTCCAAATACTTTACTTAGAATATTTGCTAGAATTTCTCTCCCAATACCAGCTTAAAGGGACGTTGTGATCTTCTAGTCATTTATTATTGTAGGTAATAACCTGTATATTCCCCAAGCTATATGTCACATTGCATGACTTTCCTTTTTTTAAACAATAAGAATTCTTTAAGAGGAGGTTAACAGTTTTATATGAGTAATTAATCATTTTAAATAGATTTGTTTTTTTATTTTCTTAGAAATGCAAAACTCGGTAGAAAAATATATAGATTTTCAGATTGTTAAGGAAATATGATTATTCTTTCATTGTTTTCAATGTATTTCTCCATCATTTAAAAATACATTGTATAGTTTATATTTTCGTTGAACATGTCCAATCTCTCATTCCTTTGTTAGTCTTGCTTGGTTATTTCCTATCACCTTGCATAGCAAAACAACACATAGTAATATAAGTTTATTCGATCATGGAATTTCAGAATTGGAAAACAACTCAGTTTCTCTGTCCCAACCTCATAAAAGAGCAGGAGACATGGAATTCAGGACAGTGATGAGGAGGCAATTTAAGAAACGTACTATTAAGTACATGGAAGCAACTTATTTGACTTTAGGAGATAAAATTGAATTAAAATGTGGAGTTTAAAGCTAATTGAAATATGCAAAGTTAGCAGAAGTGATTCGTTTGTGGCCTTCTGTAGTTGTACACAAGCTAGGACTATAATTCTAGGGATTACATACCACTGAAAGAATATCAGGCCCTCTGAGTAGTACTGGAGAGGGTATTGTTTTATGTGGGTCATTATCAAAGTTTTGAGATATACAAAAATCAAGTAACGTAAAATCCACACAATGGGAAACATATGAAGCCCTCCCAGCGACACCAATAAGTTGAGGGAGTTGAAACTTGCACAGGTGAATCAGAAAGGATGCTGTCGAATAGGTTTCTTGGAAACAAAATAATGGACCAGAACACAGCCTGCCTTAAAACTTTCGTAGTGACCTTTGTATTGTTCTTGGAAGGCAGAACATAAACTTTTGATACTCTGTTTATAACCTTGACTTCAATCTACAACTTTAGATTTTGATAGGGTTCAGGGACTCCCCCAGAATATGAAAGATTGTTATTTGAGAAAACAGGAGAAGCGCGAAAGTTACTCTTTGACCTCTGGCTCTTTCTGCTGAAGGAGGTTAAAAGACTCCACGAAGGCTATGTTAACCAGTTTGATGAAAATATTTGAAATTGTATATAAAACCAGCACATTGTACCCCATGACTGCATTAATGTACACAGCTATGATTTAATAATAATAAAAAAAGACTCTCATTTGTATCTCTAAAGGCACAGAGGAAGGAAGGAACATCTTTAACTCTAAAGATACAGAGAGGCACAAAAGAATCGGAACAAACGGGCCTTCCTAAGTTCCCCCAATTCATTACCATTAGATCATAATTGTTTTGTCTAATTAGATTTCTGCAAAACTGTCCACTTCCCATCAAATCTAATCACAAAAGTACACATCTCCCTGTTTATCTGAGTTTTCATATCTGAAGGCTCTCATGTCATGTAAAACTGACATTACCCAGATTTGTATGCTTTTCTCTTATTAATCTTTTGTTGTTGTTGTTGTTATAGCCCTGAGTTTAGAGATGGAACAGATATTTCTTTTCCCCTGCAATATATTCAAAAGATGGAATAAAGTTTATTTGGAGTACTTAATTTTACTGACTCCCCTTCCCCCTTTATGGATGTACCAAATCTTAAATATAGTAACTATAGCTTCTATAATTTCAAACACACCCATTCTTCAAATCAAACCAAAGATAGCACAGCTCTTATAAAATAGGAGACACTTTAAGGATAGTTTGTAGCGTTTGTAATTTTTATGTATGTGTAGACTCTGTATAATAGTATGAATATATTTCTAATTTTTTTTCTTTGATATGTTCATAACATATAGCTGTTGGTGGTGGTGCAGTATTGACACCAGTCCCAGGCCTGCTACTAAGAGAATCTCTGCTCTAGACACTGCGGGACCCCCGGGGCTCACTAAACCAGACAGGCTGCCACGGACAGTGTGACGTTTGCCGCACAACATCGAAACTGGGTATGAAATCTTTATAATGAGTGTTTGTATCCCTGAATTACCTCTGAGCTAATGTTCTTTTAACTGTTATAAAATTCTCATATCCAGTTTCTCTGTGGTGGACCTTGCAACAAAAAGGAATTGTGTAAAAAAAAAAAAATGAACATAAAAACTTTATTGTTGTAAATGAGCTCAGGAACTTGCTGATTCCTTTAGAAACACTGAATTGTGTCTGACACGGACTTGATCCTTTATTTATGGTATTTTGCTTTGAGTTAATGTTTTAGGTTTTGATCTTTGGCAAATTATACAACATGTACAGAGGTCCTAGCCAATTTCAAAATGAAAGCAATGCAGGCAGATGTGTATGATGAGGGCTGTGATTACGTTTTCCTTTATCCATGTTTGATTAAATGAGGTGATGCAGAAGCAGGGCCTTTAGAGACTCACAGCTCTAAGCATGGTCCTTGGGCCAGCAGTGCTGATATCACTCAGGACTTTGTCAGAAACGCAAAATCTCATCTTACTACCACCCACACTCACCAGCCCAGCTAACCCTATCATAACCTGCATTTCAGCAAGATCCTCAGGTGATCCAGGAAATCCATATGCACTTTCCTCAATCACACGTTTCTAAGATCCTTGTATGATAACCGCATTTAGGTTTATATGCAAGTCTGCGTTAAGTTTGCAGAAACATACCAGGTAGATGGTCATGGGGAAGGAGGGCGCAGAGAATAAAGGAGGCATGTTTCTGCACCTAAATGATGTGTGTAGGTGAGAGGAACATTTCTGGAAGTGAAGAAAAAATACTCTTCTTCACCTGGGCAAATACCTAAGTGAAGGAACTATAATAAATGATTAGGAAGAATGTTTATTGTATAAGAAGGAAGGACTTTTTCTTTCTCATGTTGATGATTGCTACAGTGAATGCTTCATATATTTTTACAGAAAAAAATACACTCTGATTATTTATTTTAGAAACATGAGGGATAACTGTTGAATCATTATCTACAGAAAAACTATCTTTAGGAAGCAGAATGAGAGAGGAAGGGAGGAAGAAAGAAACATGCGGAATATGACCTTGAAGGGATGTGAGTTTCAGAAAGACACAAAAACTTTCGCTTTCTCTCCATCGATGCTCCTTTCAATCATCCCCGAGTAATGAAAATATTTCCCACAATGAAAAGCTTTTCACAAAACTCCTCACGTTTTTAATAATACGTTGTTTTAAGTGTCATGAAATTATATATTTTAATTAAAACTCATAGATGGCTTTTCCTATGATCTATGAACTCAGTGAAACACTGGCAAGTTCTATTAATTCATCATTTTATATATATATATATATGTATATATATATATGATTGTTGACCATCCAGATATAAGAAATACTTCCTTTCTCATGATGACTTTTCTTAAAAAAAAATCTAAAAATTGCTGACTGTGATAACAATTAACTAGAGCCCTTTGAGGAAAAGACTTTACTCGTTGCAGTGTCTTTAAATACTGGATATAAGAATAATGAACTGTTATGGGGGATTCATGTTTGTAAAATGAGCTACCAGCTGATAATTAGTGGAGCTGCGCAACACCCTGGTGAGACAGGTATGTTTTATTCCTACCATTGTACAGATGCAAAATGGCATCAGAGAGCAATGGAGTGTCTGGCCTCAGGGAACCTAGAAAATCAGCATCAGCAGAAAACACTGACTTTCCTGAGAAATCCTCCGGTATGCGAGGTAACCATTTATTGGCGGCTTGATTTTGATAGAGTCACTCAGCCTACTTGGGCCTTACTTTTCCTCATCCAGAAAAAGGGAAGAGTCATAGTATTTTCCTCACGGTTTTGTTATTCAGATTAAATTGTTTCATTCATGCAAAACACTGAAATAATAACCTGGCAATGGGTCAACAATTGAGATCTGGGAATTATTAGCTATATGCCTTTCTGAGTACTGGGGACATAAAAGTGAAAAAACAAATCCCTGCCCTTCTGAGTTTACATTCTGGTTATTAACAGAATGCTCTCTCAGCTGATGGATGTCTGTGTAAGTCTTTCTTAGAAACAGGCAGACATATTAGGTAGATAGTTAGAAGCTCCGGCTTTCCTGGGACACAAAGGGTATCCACTGCACTTGGTGCTGCCCCGCCTTAATCCCGCCCTGAGCAAGTCTGCATCAGAATGCAGGGACTCCCTGAGCCCAGCCCAGGTACAATAGGATTCAGAAAGTGCCCCAGAATAACTGAAGGCTAATTATCATGTTGGTAACTGTCCCCATGCTGTCTGCACCATGAGGAGGGCCCGATCAGACACTATAAAAGAAGAGCCAGGACCATAACCAAGGCCTTTTGTCACAAGGCTTCTTAGTTGTCTATAGCAAAGGCATCTTCCTCTTTAAACATCCATTTTGCTCTTGATCTGTAAACCTATCTTTCTCTTCCTCAATAAACTTTGTTTAGTGCTTGCCGTGGTTTGGTAGGTCTGGTCATTCATCCGTCAAGAGCACACCAAGAGTTGTTCAGACGATTGACTGAACCCAATAGAAACAGAAAGACTCCAAGAATTTCTTCCTCTTTTTAAATTTTTGAAAGTGTTTTTACACTAACTAGATGACTTCTCAGTTTCATGAAAATAAGTTCTAAACAAAGAGCATTTGACTAATTCCGCTACTATGTGATTAAAAGGAAATAGCTATGTTAGACCCAGATGGAGGTTTGCAATCATCTTTCTTCAGGGACTCAATCTAGTGGGGAGTCTGATGCAAACATAAATAACTCTAATCCAGATTAATTTTGCTATATTAATTGTTTTCATTATAGCAGCCCAGCCAGACTGACAGATAATAAGAGAACAAAGTAGCAAGAGAAAGGACAGGAAAAGAAGGATGAGGAAGGGAGGATGGATGAAGGAAAGAGAGAAGGAATTATGGCAGCTAATGTACACAATGTGAGGGTGTTCACCACGCCCCCTGGTGAAGGGCTCAACCACAACCTGAGCTTTATATTAGAATGGAAAACAATGTAACCTAAACATTTGTACCCTCATATTAATCTGAAATTAAAAAACAACAACAACAATATGAACAAAAAGGGTAAGGAGAAAGAAAAGAATAGAGATGAGGAAAGGGTGCTGTGGTTTTAATATTTGTTCCCACCAAAACTCATGCTAAAATTTAATTGCTATAATCAAGTATTAAGAGGGGGTCCATTAAGAAAGCGATAAGGCCATGAAGACTGTGCCTTCACGGGTGGGTTTAGTGCGATTATCAAAGGGCAGGTTCGGCCTCATCTTTCCGTTCTATACCCTCCCTCTCTTCTGTCTGGGGAGGAACAGTATTTCTCCCTTGTGGAGAAGGCAGTGTTCAAAGCCACACCTAGGAAGCAGGATGGGTCCCTCCACCAGATGCCAAACCTGGTAGCCCCTTAATCTTTTCTGCCTCTGGAATCATAAGAAATAAATTTATGTTCTTTATATATTATCCCACCTTAGATATTCTACTATAGCAACAAAAAATGAATTAGACAAAGGGTGTATTTGCTATTCAATTGGATGTTTCATATTTTATATCTACAAGAGGGTTTGTATCATTTTGAGAGTGAAGACTGGGAAGCTGGGAGCAGATGATGTCTTAGTTCGCTTATTCTAAGAGTAGTGGCCTCTATTGAAACAAAGCATTTTAGTTAAGAAAATTAGAAAATAGAAACTTATTTTTATAATTTATATCTGCCTTTCTTATTAAAGTGTGTTTCATATTTCAACTGTATCCACTTGAGTTAAAGGAAAATGAAAGGCCATTTAAGTATGAAAAAAGTAACTAAAAATTGGGAAGAATAATTAACTGAATGGGAAATACATTACTAATTATAACCAGGAAAGTAATATGCTTTCTTTCCTACATATTCCTCTCAATGTACACACAGACAAACTCAGAGACATCTCTATCTCCATAGAGGAAAATAATGGGGTCTTAATTATTACATATAATTATGATGTGAAGAATATTGCTTCCTGTGATAAAGTATTTTTTAAAAATCTACATGCACTTAATTTCACTAGACTCACAGAGAAAATTACAGGCATCTGATGGATGGAATAACAATAGAATAATATATCTACGTAACAGTTTAAACACAGACATGTTGGCATTTGTTGCAGTAGTTAGATCTGTAAGAGATTCTCTTTCTGGATTCTTATTTTACATCTGAGGAAAAAAGACCTAGGAAAGTTAAGATCTGAGTCACACTCAAATCTGTGAACAACTATCCCAGGGCTTACAATCTCTGAGAAAATGTGTCTGGTAACAGGAGCATGTTGTTTGATATTTGCATGATATTTGTAAACACTTCATAAACCAAGTAGCTTGACTTTCTGGTTTTCAGAATAACACACTTAAAACAATGAGAAACAAAAAAAGAATAGCTTCTAAGAGAGTGATGTGAAATCGATCATTTTTAGATAAATTATGGGTATAATAATACATAGTAACTTTGATTAAAAGAAAAATCAAGGTTTAAATACCATGGCGTTGATATTAAAGAATGAAGAGAATATAAGTATTACAAGGATCCAAGGATTAATTCTCCACTAGTTTTTGATCCTTTAACTATCTTATTGATAGTTGGTGCTTCAGCAGATGAGCTCAGATCACTTTTACCTGTTCCCATTCCCATCCTCCATCTTCTGTGTGTTTTGCTTTTAAAAACTTGTTCCTATGACTGACCATCTTTAGGGACCTAAATGTGTGCTTCTGGAGCTACTTCCAGAGAACCAGAAGGACCTAAGACTTTTTCTGCATGCCAAACATGCATTCCCAGTAATGCCTGTAGGCAATGATGGACTGCAGTCAGGTGGAAAAGTCCAGCCCCTTTGTCTTAATAAAATAAACTCTGAGATGTAATTTATAATCCAGAGCTTCCCTTGGTCACGTTGAGTTTGATGGGCAGCACCTCCCTTCACAATCCTGCTGCCCCCATTCCTGTGCAGTTCTCCTGGAAGCTTTCTTAATTAGTCATTTGTACAAAAATACTCATCTCAGGGTCTGCCTTTGGGAAGATGAATACTAAAGCTATTCACCCATCCATCCAACCATCTATCCATCCATTCATATTTATGTATATTTGCCACCCCCTCTCCTTCCCTGCTCCCACCCTCTCAAATAGGCCACACTTGAAACAGCCCAGTGTGCATCCTATTCTCTTCTATATTTTTCTAGACTTAATCACACAAAAACATTCACTGAAGGAAATGATAATAATTCTCCCTAAATCACTAGAAGAAATGAGCTAAAAAATGGCTAACATGAGGGGCACACTCTTCCCTTCCTCTCTGCCCTTTCCACCTGAAGATGGGCTCCCTTATAACACCGCTTATCAGTGCAGACACAGAGCTTAGACATCAGTATGCCCCCGAGCATCTAGGGGCAGACTTCACTATTCTTATAGATTTACCTTCCCACTTTTCCTACTTTTTGGAAGTCCAAAAATACTTTCTTCTTCATCTAGTCCCTATATAGGATTTATAGCTCTTCATTAAAATACTTTGTATAGATGCCAATTGGACAAACAGAATAGAGACCCCATACATAAAACCGTATCTCTATCACCAACCGATTTTGACAAAGCAGAAAGACATACACTGGGGAAAGGATTCCCTAGTCAATAAAATACTTTTTAAAGAAGACTCCCATGCTACTGCCTTGTGAGAGAAATACTTATGAACTGAGGACTCTCTCTTGTGATGGTACACTATGTATTATGGCCTTTTACATGTTTTCATTAATTGACTTGTTTCAATTGTGTGTCTCAACTAAGAACTTAAAAAAGGAAAGCAAAGAAGTCACACCTTTCTCCCTATGCACATATGAGTGAATATCTGTGTCTCCAACACAGGATCATATATATATATATATACTTTTTCGTATCTTGCTTTACTTACTGAATAATATTTGATTCCCAATGAAGAAAGAAATTAGCAATTTTATTTATTTGTTTGAGACATACTCTCACTGTGTTGCCCTGGGTAGAGTGCTGAGACATCATAGCTCTCTGCAACTTCAAACTCTGGGCTGAAGCAATCCTCCTGCCTCAGTTTCCTGAGTAGCTGGGACTGTAGGCTCCTGCCACCATGCCTGGCTAGTTTTATTTATTTTCTTAGTAGAGTCAGGGTTTTGCTCTTGCTCAGGCTGGTCTCAAACTCTTGAACTCAAGAAACCCACCCGTTTCATCCTCCCAGAATATTAGGATTACAGGCATAAGCCACAGCCCCCAGCCAGAAATTAGCACTTTTAACTGAGTTTCATTGTGTCCTAGTTATAAGTTTTATAAATTGTTATGATTGGAATGAGAAACTATTTCATAGGTATAGATATTTAAAATATCTAGCTAGAATTTGAAGTCATAGTAGGAACAAGTTTTACCATTAGCAATCATTTTATATTCTCTCTTAAAGGTTTTGATATCCTGACATCTGTGATTGGTTGCCTATACATTGTGTATTTATGTGTAAAAGGGTTATTATTTGGTTTGTACATAATTCCCATGCTATTATTTTCTGATTGTATGTTGTATTATTTGCCAAACATTTCTCTAATCCTTACATAAATAATTTTTAATACTGATTTAGTGCTTTTCATCTTTAGGTCTGTTTATAATTAATCTTTGCAACCAACAAGAAGAGTTGATATCTTTATTCTCACCTTATAAATGAGACGTCTAGGATGTAGGATGATTAATTGAGTTTTTCCTGGCCACAAGCATAGCCAGTCAGAGTGAGAATATGAATTAGAAATCCTTGGTGTCCACCTCCATGTTTAGTCCATTAGCAGTGGATTATTGCCATTTTCTTACAAAATAAATCCCTTCATAACATTATCTATTCCATCCTTAAAGTAGAATTTAAGTAATAATGCCAAAGGATACACATTTAAGAATAATTATGAATATTACATTTAATTACTATCATATAGAATCTTAGAGATTTCTAAGCTTTGATTAGATGACTGCTGTTTCCTTTTCATTGAATCTTACAAGTATTGCCCTTACTTGCAAATATTGCAAATTATATTTCAACCTCAAACGTGCAAAGTATAAATGACTATACAAAGAGAATGTAATTTTTCTTTATGTAAACTATAACCTTTATAAGACACAGAGAAGTATTTTGATTCTGAAAAGTTGATTGTATATTTGTGTGTGTTACTTTTGAAGTGATTGAATTTTGACTGCGAGAGATCTATTTGAACTAATTTAAATAGAATGAATACATATAATTTTTGTGACAGCATGCTACAGGTTGGAGCATTTGAAAGGCTAGCTAAATGGATTGCTGAACACGTACCAGTCAGGCTAATTTGCAGAATCTGTAATCCAATTTACA
Organism: Galagoides demidoff; assembly: GCA_963574575.1. Taxonomy (NCBI): domain Eukaryota; kingdom Metazoa; phylum Chordata; class Mammalia; order Primates; family Galagidae; genus Galagoides; species Galagoides demidoff. The sequence goes on from CAUYQV010046581.1 coordinate 23,347, forward strand.
CTCAGTAAATGTCTCCTTTCTTAGGACGTGGATTTATCCATGTCTGTTAATGATAATGACAGTTTCCACTGACTACACAATGTCGAAATTACTAGAGTACCAAAAATGGATACAGCTATGCTGCTAAGATACCTCGCCTTTTACCAGACTTAGTTTATTGGGAAGCGGAGAATAAAGAAAGGCAGCTTTTATAGTTTGAATGTTTGTCTCCTCCTACACTCATGCTGAAATTGAATTGCATTATGATAGTATTAAAATGTGAAGCCTTTAAAAGATGACTAGGCCATGAGGTCTCTACCCTGATGAAGGGATTGCTACTGTTATTGTGGGAATGGATTTGTTATTACAGGAGCGGATTCCATACAATGAGTTTGGTCCCCTTTTATCCCTCTCATTCTTTCTTTCCCTTTTACAGCAGGATGACAAAGAAGTCCCTCGTCACCGCTGGTTTTTCCAGCTTGCTTCCCAGCTTACAGACCATGAGCCAATAGCTTTCCATCTGTTCTATGTAACCGAGTGTATAACTGCTCTGCACGAAGTGAACTAAGACATCAGGGTTCTATTTTTCCTCTTGCCTTATATTAATTTTTCTTCAGAAGAAACCTAAATTTATTTATGATACTCCTTTGCTTCTAGTAACATTAAACTACAGAACTGTAAGATGTTTTCTCTTATCATAGTATGCCACTGGAAATTACATATGATTTTTTTCATTTAATTTTTTAACTTTGAAGCTCTTTTTTGTCAGTATAATGGAAGGAGCATATGGGAATTGACTATGTAGTCTATTGTGGTTTTGTTGCTAAGAATATCATAATGATGAGGAATAGGGGTAAAAAGTACAAAGAATGAACATAATATAATAAATGTAAGAAAGTATATAATTTAAGGAATATAATAATGGAGAACAGTTTTAAATGACAAAAATTGAAATCAGGATTCACAGTCATTGTATCAACTAAATTTGTCCTGGTAGCCTTTTATAAAATAAAATGGCTGACCCAATGTCAAGAAAATGTTTAATTAATAAGCTATATTCCACTTATCCCTTAAATCATACTTTTAAAATTATATTATACTATAACTTTAAACTCATTTGCAAAGGATATGTGCTAATCGAATTTACTTTATGTTAGAGTAAATATGTTAATTCAATATTAAAATTTCTTCCCAACTGAATTTTAGAAACAATGCCATGGCAACCAAACTGTAAGTTGTAAGGATTTTTACTTCTTGCGGTATTATAAAACTCCCTAGAGTAAATCATGACAGGGATGAACATCTTGCATCTTCTAGTTTAATCTGACATAAAACAAGATAAATTAATGAAGAAATTATGAATGCATAAGTTGGAGAGGATTCCAAAAAACAGTACATGTGAGGGTAGGCCAACGAAGAACAGGTTTTAAAATAAAATAATATAGTGTAACAACATGCTCAATATATCCGTATATATGCATATATATGTAGTTTTTTAGGAAGCTCCAAATGAGACCTACTTTCTCATAGTACTTGATCTCGTAGTCCAGAATGGCTCCATTGGAAAAAGCAGGTGCTTGCCATGATAGGGCAATGCTATTTTGGGATGCCCAGTCCTTCCTTACCACACCTATCAGGGAAGGTGCTGAAAGGAAAGAAAATAACTAAGAATTAATTGGCAGGAATCATTTTCCATAATCTGTTTTTTAATATTTTCTCTTCCAAGGAAAATATTGTTTTTGTTGAGGAGGACACAAACTGTTAATGCCAGGTTAGTACGATAGCCTCAGGGTCTGTACAATGAAATCCAAATAAGCTACAAAAACATATTTAGAAATACTATTAGGGAGAGCAGGGAAAACTCAAATATTCCAAGAATAAGGACTGGAACTCATCTTATTTGGTCAGGTTAGAGGAAGACATTTTTCTTTAGACTGGCTTTGGACTCAAACTATGACATAAAGTACAATATACTTGGTTCCTGTATTTTATCATTTCTTAACCTCCTATACCCCAAATTCAGAAATTACAAGAAAATTTATGATCTTTTCATTCTTTGCAAGACATCTTAGTACTTTACAAAAGTTTACATCATGAACTACAAAATTATAATAAATTCTTGCTTATGAATGTGAAGGTTATTTTTTCTTCATGGTTTCTGTGGCATTTTAGTAACACTAAAATATTTTCACATTATCTTCAAAATCATGTCTATCTTATTTTCAAAAATCATGTTAATCTCATTTTCCTATATAACATTTTAACAGTCCAATCCTGATAGACCCTGTGTTAGAGTTCCAATATGTAACTAAAATGTATATGTGATAGATTGTCTATGTACCTTTCACAAAATAGTTTTCAAGTATTCTAATTTTTAAGTGTCTGATGTAGAATTTAAAACTCACAGATAAAGAAGAAATCCAAATTAAACTACATAAAGATACCATTTCTCATCTATTAGATGGACCCCAAATTCTAAAAGTCGAGCAAGCTACTCTGTTGGGTAGGCTGTGTATACCCTACTCTGTTGGTTAGGCTGTGTATACCAAAAAAATCACTTTGAAACATTGTTGGTGGAAATGCAAAAGGGTACAACTTTTGTGAAGGGAAACAACAATTTAAGGCAAAGTATGCATTCTTTTACACTCTGCTTTTTTTGGAATCTTTCCCAGAAACACACTGCACAAACTCAAAGTGATGTATTTATAAGACAATTAACTGAGATTTATTTGTAAAGACTGTAATAATCTAAATGTCCATTAATAAGGGATTGGTTGAAAGATTCTGGTACATCCACCAGAGAATTATGAAGTTGTAAAAAGGAATTATGACTATCTGTAAATACTAGAATGAAGTTATTTAAGGACATGTTTTTAAGTGAAGAAAAATTTATAATAAAAATGTAAAGGTAAACTTAAGGACAAAAAATACTGTAGAATCTCTGTAAGTTGACCACGTAAAGGACTATAACAAACTGGTCAAGATATGGAGGCGGTCAGCATAAGGAAGTAGGCCTACTGTACTGATACGTACATGTGGTGCACATCCAGTCTATTGAAAATTAGGTCAGCTTAAGGAGGTGGTCAATGTAGGGAGGCCAGCACTAGACATCATACTATAATTATAAGTTATCCTTAGGGAATGGGAGACAATTCGGGATGTCATATGGTTAGAAGGAAGACGTTGCTGAATATACTTTGCAGATTTACTTTGTACTATTAAGAATGTTTCAAATGATTCAAACTTAAAATTAACACTAAAAAATCACTCCTGAAATATTAAAGGAAAAGTAAAATAAAGAATCCTGTGTATTGAGTTGGAGACTTTAAGGAACTATTTAAAGTGACTTTAAAATACAGACACTTCACAAACGTGTCAATGGAATGTGCTTAAAGAATTTAATAAGAGAAACATATAAAAATTCTTAAACTATTATTAGTAATGATATTTCTATGATAGTAGTGACATTGTAATTCTGAAGCTGTTATATATATATATATATAGGTATAGAATAAGTAATGATATCAACACTACGAAGGACTGAGATTTTGTGTGTGTGTGTGGGAGAAAAAGATGCAGATGGCAGATCAAAACTCAAAGTAAAAGTAGTTTCATTATGAACTCATGATATTTTTCCAATTTGTTTTTATTAATCTATCAGACTATACTAGTCACATGTGGAAAAAAAGATGTGAAAAAATTGATTCCCTATAATACTTTCATTTTGTAAAAAAGCCACAAGAGTCAATATATTGGCATTGTATTCCTGAATATTTCCTTGTGCCTTAAGGATAAAGAATTTTCTTAAATTTGTGAGAGTAACATACACAATAGTAAGAACATAAAGACTTTGGAACTATTCTTAAAATTCTCACTGGGTGTTCATTAGACTAAAATATATTCTTAAACATGAGGAATAATTATGAAATCACTAAGAAATGGAAGTTCATCTTATGAGCTAAAACAGAAATGGATAATGTGGTAAATAAGAAAAAGCACAGAGATAATTCACCATTTAAAACAAGATCAAATTATAGATGATTTAGACCCAAGAAAACTAGTGAAAAAATTAAAAAATATATCACTTACTTTCCTTTAAAGACACATACGGAAAGAAAGTGAAAGAATAGAAATAGATATTTCATGCAAATGTAGTTCCCAAATAAGGAAAAGTAGCTATGTTTATATCAGATAAAATAAACTTCAAGTTAAAAATCATAAAAAGAGACAAGGTAACTATATAATGGCACATGGTTCAATTCAGCAGGAGATTATAACAGTTGTAAATACACAGGAACCCAACACTGGAATACACAGATCTACATAGACAATATTATTAGATATAAAAGGAGAAATAGACCTTAAAGCAGTAATAGTTGGGGGCTTCAACACTCTACTCTCACTATTAAACAGATCATTGAGACAGAAAATCAACAAAGAAACGTCATATTGAAGCAGCATTATAGACCAAATGGATCTAATCAACATTTATGGAACATCTTATCCAATAGCTGCATAATACACATTCTTTTCATCAGCACGTGGAACATTCTCCAGGGTAGAATAGTTAGGCCACAAATGTCAACAAACTTAGGAAAAAAAAACCTGATACTTTATCAAGTAACTTTTAACCACAATGGCATAAAGCTAGAAATCAATAAAAAGAGAAAGTTTAGACATTATACAAATATATGGAAGTTAAATAATAGATTCCTAAATGATTAGTCAGTCAATAATTAAATTAGAAATATTAAAAATTTTCTTGAAACACATGAAAATGAAGACATAACAAATTAAAACCTATGGAATACAGCAAACGAAGTACCAAGAGGGAAGCTTTCTGCAATAAACGCCTCCCTAGGAAGAGTAGAAAGATTTCAAATAAACCACCTAACTATGGACCTCTAGGAAGTAGAAAAGCAAGAATGTACCAAGCCCCAAATTAGCAGAAGGAAAGAAATAACAAAGATCGGAGCACAAACAAAAGACTGAAACGATGCAAAAGGTCAGTGAAACGGAAAGTTGGTTTCCTGAAGATGTAAAATTGACAAACCATTAGCAAAACTAATGAAAAAAGAGAATAAATAAAATCCAAAACAAAAATGGAGATATTACATTATGGTCGAATGCTCAAAGAGCTAAAAGGAGACCTATTAAGTGTCCATCAGCGCACAAATAGATTAAATAAACTATGGTATATGGTCTACATATGGAATATGGAATACTACTCAGCCAGGAAGAAAGATGGAGACTTTATATCTTCTGTATTTACCTAGATAGATTTGGAGAACATTCTCCTAAGTAAAGTATCTCAATAATGGAAAAGCAAGGAAAGGAAATAATTATGTCAGAATGATATCTGCACCCCCATGTTTATTGCAGAATTTTTCACAATAGTGATAAGGAGAATGAAATTCTGTCATTTATGGAAACATTGGTAAGCCTGAAGGATGTTACATTAAGTGAAACAAGCCAGGCACATCAAGATAAATACTGTATGTTCTCATTCATTTGTGGAAGCTAAAAAAGTTGAACTCATGGAAATAGAAAGCAGAGTAGTGGGTGCTAGAGATTGGGAAGGGGACAGGGGACAGGGAGAGGACAGTTAGTGGATACAATATTACAGCTAGATAGGAGGGGTAAGTTCTAGTGTTCTATATAGCATGAAAGGGCATCATAGTTATGGGTATTCAACAATAATCTATCTTCTATTTTCAAAAAGTAGAAGAGAGGATTTTGAATGCTCCCAACACACACAAAATAAATATTTGAGATATGTTAATTACCCTGATTTGAACATTACATATGCACACATGTATCAAAATGTCACATTTTACCCCATAAATGTGTACAGTTATTATGTGTCAATTAAAATAATAAATATGTAAATAACTAATAAGCTTGAGGTAAAAAGATTTTACCTTTATATTGACAAGGAATAAGACGTCTGGAAGAGCATTTAATTGAATTTAATAAATTCATACTCATTATTATATTAGAAGGAGACTCTACTCAGGTAATAAGAGCATATAATTTAGTGATTTGAACTAAAATGTCAGTTTGTAGAATATGTTCTTATTTAACAATCATATATACTATTTTTGCCATTGCTAATGAAAGACATTTAAATGAAAATATAATTGCATAAAGTTTTATCCAAATCAACTGCATCAATTAAATTTTAATCAATTAATGAAAAAAGTGCTCAGATAATTTACAATCTAAATCGAGACATATTCACTATTAATAAACTACCACTAATAAATGTCTCCCTTTTGAGAACTGCATTAATCTTCTTGAATTATGGTGTAATAATGCATTAAATGGCACTTTATGAGTAAATTATAACTTTAAAATGAATCATACAAATTAAAGTTGCTTTAAGCATATCAATTCATTACAATTTTTGAAATGTCCTTTTCATGTATACACTCTCATGATTAATTTTCAGTTTAATGTACAATGTCATAAAGTAATATTACCAGTGTATTACGTTTTGCCTCATAATCACTTAGCACTCAGGTCAGTAATACAACCCTTGCAAAACTTACAAGAAATTCAATTATAGCAACAGCATAATCGAATGACTACTAAGAACAATATAGGTACTATTTTCCTATTTCTAATCCTCTAGTGGTCAGTTAATTGTACAGCAACACCACCTAAATTTTATAAGTCTTATCCTAAAATTCTATAAAACAGAAATAAAAAAAATCTCTTCTCTAACTAGCTACATTTTTCACTTACACATGGACTTCAAGGTCCGATAACTAAGCTTTACCCCCAAATCTCTTCACCTTTGCACATGCTTTTCTTTTGTTAAAATCTGCATTTTATATACTTGTAAAATATATAAAATTTTAAAGAATTCTATTTATTTTGAGCAATGCATTTCAAACTCCATTCTATATTTTGATACAGTCTCTGTAATTATTAATTTAAAATATCCAAATATGTTGGTATTTTATCAGGCTATTCCTCTGCTGTTGGATGCTCAAGTTTCTAATATTGTTTGATTAGAATTCTCACATTTATGCACAATTTCTGGTTTTTCTAAATTTCATATTTGAGAAAACTGCTTTATATAATTTGAATTTATAGCCATAGCACACGTCAGCTGATTGCTTTTAAAGGAACTGAATAGGCTCAGCGCCTCCGGCTCAAGTGGCTAAGGTGCCAGCCACGTACACCCAAGGTGGTGGGTTTGAATCCAGCCCGGTTTGCCAAACAATAATGATGGCTGCAACCAAAAAAAAAAAAAATATCCGGGTGTTGTGGCTGGTGCCTGTGGTCCCAGCTACTTGGGAGGCAGAAGTAGGAGACTCGCTTAAGCCCAGGAGTTGGAGGTTGCTATGAGCTGAGAGGCCAGGGCACTCTACCCAGGGGGACAGCTTGAGGCTCCTGTCTCAAAAAATAAATAAATAAATAAATAAAATAAAGGAGCTGAATAAATACACTTTTTTTTTTTTTTTTTGCATTTTTTGGCTGGGGCTGAGTTTGAACCTGCCACCTCCTGTATATGGGGCCAGCACCCTACTCTTTCGAGCCACAGGCACTGCCCTGAATAAATACATGTTAATGACATATTTTATATAGTTAAAAATTAAAAGAGAAGGTTGGAAACAATTTTTATATCCATATATACCCCCAATCGCTGCAAATTCTTTTTTTTTTTTTTCTTTTTGTAGTTTTTGGCCAGGGCTGGGTTTGAACCCACCACCTCTGCCATATGGGGCTGGCGCCCTACTCCTTTGAGCCACAGCTGCAGCCCCTACATCTTCTGTTTCACAAAAGTCAAAAGCATATAGAATTTCATTTTAAAATGAATCTTTGATATATGAAAAATTAAGCATCTGTTTGGAATACATTAATGAATTTGTTTTCTTAATAACCCAGGTTTATTTATCTGAAGCTGACATATTGTGGTAATATTGTAGTACCAATGAATATAAAGTAGAAAATACAGGGTATACATTTATTTTCCACATGAGGAAAATGATATTAGGGCACAGAAGAACAACTATTGACTTTTTACTTCTGATGCTAAAAAGTCAGGGAAAGAAAGAAATAAGCAGGAAAAGAATATCTTACGGAGTTTGTAAGATCAGATGCTGATGGAACAACTAGAAGACTCAGGCAACATTTCTTAAATAAGAATTATATATTCAATACAGTTTTCAGGATAATTGTATTTCGTATGTACATTCTTTACCTTTCAGAATCTTAGCTTTGACCTTCAAAAAAGTGATTGTTGACTAGATTGCTACATTCTTGAAAGTGGTTTTAAATACAAACTTTTCTGATGCTACCTTTTCTGAATCTCAAATAGTTTCCCAAACACTAACCAAACTTTGAAAAAATTTACATACAGGAAGAGTTAGCAAAAAGAGATCTTATTCACAATTAGGTGAGTAATTCTTATGCTAATGTGGAGACACCTAAAGAAATAATAAATTATTGTAGTTAACTATTTTGCTCCCAATTAAGATTTAATAATTTTGTATTAAATGCATTATCTTATTCCAACCTCCTAAATCTATAGAATGGAGATTGTCTCAATTTTAAAGATGAGAAATCTAAGGCTAAGAGCTGTTGATCGATTGTTTAATGAGGGGGTGTGAGAGTGAATTTTAATATTAACTGAAACTTAATTTTTTTGCTGCATTTCACCTTAAAATTGATTCAAATTTAGTGTCTTAATATGTTCAAAATTAAAATCTATGCTAAAAACTAGAAGCAAGGAATGAAATGATTTCATAAATATTCCTGTTAGCTTTTAACATGTTATTTTTAACTATTATTCAAATTCACACTATGAATTATTAGAAATACATCTTCTTTTAAAAGTTTAGTTGCAGTTTATTATGTGGGTTATGAGACTGTATATTTTTCTGAAGCTCTACTAATATTTCTAATTCTTAGTCATTAGTGGCATACTAGGCACATTAATATTTGCTTATTGGGCTGTGTGCAGGTGCATGTGGTTGTGGGGTATGGGCATGTTTATGCCTGTTTTTGTGAGAGGGAGAGACACATTGCTATCTACATGTGTTTGTGACAATGAAAATCTTAGTAGTGGATGCTAAGTAATAAAATCTTAGTGTTGGGATAGACCTGATGAGCCATTTAATACACTATATTTTTGAGCAATGCAGAAAATCCCTCAATACATCCTTGACAGTTGATTATTCACTTTCTCCTTTAGCAGTTATTGTAAAGAATGCATTACTTCATAAGGCTCTCCATTCCTTTGTGAAAATCTCTAGCTGTGAAAAAGTTCTCACCTGAAATCACTGACTTCCTATACCTTCAACGTAGGTCCTAGTTCTGATTTTTAGTATGGTAGCATTCCTTTTGTGTGTGTGTGTGTGTGTGTGTTTAGACAGTCCCACTTAGTCACCCTCAGTATAGTGGCCTGGAGAGTCATAGCTCACAACAACCTCAAACTCTTGGGCTTAAGCAATTCTCTTGCCTCAGCCACCCAAGTAGCTGTGACTACAGGTGCCCTCCACAACACCTGGCTATTTTTTTGGTTGCACTTATCATTGGTGTTTGGCAGGCCAGGGCTGGATTCGAACCCGCCAGCTCTAGTGTATGTGGCTTGCACTCTAGCCACTGAGCTACAGGCGCTGAGCCATGTGGGTGTTTTAATAGAAACAGAATCAACAACACAATAAAATGTAAATAAAAAATGATACTAAAATAATACAGAACAGAAAGTACAAATCAGACCAAAATTTAAAAGGTATAGGATTTATTTTTTCCTTTCTCTTTGCCAATGAACTAATGGATATAACTGCAAAGCAAAACACACAACAGGGTTTCTTCCTGTGTATGCCCAGGAAAGAGACACTATAACCAATACCATCCTTTTCCTTGTGAAATTTTATAGATATGATACCTGCTTATCATTTAATTGATATTTTTTTAAAACCTGACAATATGCTTCAAGATATTTCTGACCTATGTCTTGTTTTGGAAATTCCATGCTCTAGATATCATAATGCGGCCTAAGGATATCGGCCTCATTTTTTTTTTTTATTTTTATGTGCTTTTTTTTGACTCAGAGGTTAACGGTAAAACTTATTGTTATCTATGTTCCCCATTTGGTTGAAACCTGGTTATTACTTTGAAATATACGTGTGAGACTTCTATGCAGAAGACTTGGTACTTTATTTCATGTATTTCCTTGTTTCTTTCTACTTTCTAAATCGGAAATAACATTGCAGTATGTGACACATTGTGACAATTGTGGTAAACTGAGTAATGGTCCCCAAACATCCCAGCTGAATTCCCAGAATCTGTGAATGTTCTTTTATGTCAAAGGGATTTTGAAATTTTGATCAAGGACTTTGAGATGGAGAATTAGCTGGCTTATCCAAGTGTGCCCAATGTAATCACATTTCAAGATAAAAGAGAGGTATATGATAATTTTATTTTTCACTTTGGGAGGAACATCCATACTGCGTTCTGTATGGTTGAACTAATTCATATTCCCACCAACAGTGTGTACCTGTTCCTCCTTTTCCATATCCTCAATGGCATTTGCTATTTGTTTTTCCTTTTTGATAATAGCCATTCTAAGGGGGTGAGACGGTATCTCATCATGGTTTTGACTGGCATTTCCTTGGTGTTTTATGTTGTGGAGCATTTGGTCTTTAACTGGTTGTCCATTTGTAGGTTCTCTTTTAAGAATTGTCTATTAAAAATTTTGACCATTTTTAAATTGAATTACTCGGGGGGTCTTTTCTGCCCTTGAGTTGTTTGCGTTTCTGATAGATTCTGTATATTTGTCTCTGTCATACGTGCAGTTTGTGAGTATTTTCTCTTATTCTTCAGTTGTTTCCTTTGCGGTGCAGAAACTTTTAAGTCTGATGTAATCCCATTTGTCTAGTTTTGCTTTGATTGCCTGTGCCTTTGAGGTTTTATCCAAAAAAATTCTTTCCCAGACCAATGTCATAAAACATTTTCTTGGGTGGTGCCTGTGGCTCAAAGGAGTAGGGTGCCAGCCCCATATGCTGGAGGAGGCATGTTCAAACCCAACCCCGGCCAAAAACTGCAAAACAAACAAACAAACCTCCTTCCCCCCCCCCAAAAAAAACCCCAAACAACAACAATAAAAACATTTTCTTTATGTTTTCTTCTATTAGTTTCATAGTTCCAGATCTCATGATAAAGTTTTTAAACCATGTTGTAGGTGGCGAGAGATTGAGATCTAGTTTCATTCTCCAGCAACAGCTGGTTTTCCAAGAACCGTTTATTGAAGAGACTGTCCTTTCCCCAATGTGTGTACTTGGGGTTTTTTGAGAAAATTACTTGGATGTAATTTATTTCTAACAATCCCAGTACTGACTACTTTTCTAAAGGAAATGAAACATGTCTTAGAGATATCTACACTCCTGTGTTACTAAAGCACTACTTACAATGGTATTGAGCTAAATGTTCATCACAGAAAAAGGGATAAAGAAAGAAAATGTGGTCTGTATATACATATACAATATGATACTAGTTGGCCAAAAACTAACAAACAAATAAAAAAACCCATAATCCTGTCATTTGAGACAACATGGATAAACCAAGACACCATGTGTCATGCGATAAAGCCAAGTGCAGAAGGTCAAATACCACATCATCTAATTCACATGTGGAATCTAAAAAAAAATGATTTCTTAGAAGCAGAGAATAGAATAGCTGTCACCAGAGGCTGGACAGAGTCGGGGAGGGGAGGATAGGGTGAGGCCGCTGAATGTACTCGGTACAGTTAACGTTCGATTGGACAGATCCATTCTGATGTCTTGTTGCACAGTAGACTAATTATATTTAACACTAATGTATTGTACATTTCGTATGAGCTAGGAGAGAGCATTTTGAAAGTTCTCACCACACAGAAATGAAAAAATGTTGGAGGTAAAGGGATATTCTCAGTACTCTGATTTGATCATTATACAATGAAGGCATGTATCGAAATGTCACACTGTATCCCTTAAATACATGTAATTATTAAGTGTCAATTCAAACAAAATAAAACTTAGAGAGAGGCAGATTTGTTGGCAGAAGAGAGGGTCATGAACCAAGGCTGGTGCCTGTAAAGGCTGGATGATGGGAGGGGTGGATTCTCCCTTAGACAATGCCCTTCCCCGTAGGAACCAGCTCAGGTGCAGAGGTGTATGATGTGCACTGCATGTGGCTTATACAAGGACTATTGTGTAACTGTGGGGTGGACATTGCCAAAGTTATACATCAACGTTTGTTGTTTTTTTGTTTGTTTGTTTTGCTCATCAGCTTTCATGAGTGTTTGTGTATTTAATGTGTGACCCAAGATAACTCTTTTTCAATATGTGGGAGAGAAGGAAGAAGGTTTGACACCACTGCCTCCTTGATTTTAGCCCTCATTTTGGATTTCTGACATCCATAACTGTAAAACATGTGTTGTTCTGAGACACTAAGTTGAGGAAATTTGTTAGAGTAGCGATAGGAAGTTTAACATGGTTCAATTGATAAATCTTTTAAGAACTTAATTTAGTATGTTTGTGGTTCAATTGGGAAAAGTGACTATGTTTTAAATAATAACTTTTCTAAATAAGTGATTAAAGATATCTATTTATAACCTAACTCATTTTGTATTTTGTTACTTTTAAAAAGTACTTGGTTTGGAGCCTGTAGCTCAGTGAGTAGGGTGCCAGTCACAGACACCGAGGCTGGTGGGTTTGAGCCTGGCCCAGGCCTGCCAGACAACACTGACAGCTACAACCAAAAAACAGCCAGGCATTGTGTCGGGCTCTTGTAGTCCCAGCTACTTGGGAGGCTGAGGCAAGAGAATTGCTTAAGCCCAAGAGTTTGAGGTTGCTGTGAGCTGTGACACCGTGGCACTCTATCCAGGGCCACAACTTGAGACTCTGTCTCAAAAAACAAAACAAATGCAAAGAGTGTTTATTAAAGCATGTTTTAGAGTATGTGCATCACACAAATGAGAACATGAAGGCAATATTCAGTAGCTGTACACTTTTTCTGTATGTTT
>CAUYQV010046586.1:0-15857 GCA_963574575.1 Galagoides demidoff
GGTTCCCAGGTAGTAGAGATAGCCCCTTACCAAAGTGCTAGACTTTGTAATTGTGGCTTATCTCCTACAACCTTACAAAGGCCCCTTTCAGAGTTTTGGCCAGAGACTCTGAGGACCTACTTGGTGAGATAGCGTAAGCTAGCTCTGTTTTTTTTTTTTTTCTTTTGAGACGGAGCCTCAAGCTATTCCCCTGGGTAGAATGCCATAGCATCACAGCTCACAGCAACCTCCAACTCCTGGGCTCAAGCGAGTCTCCTGCCTCAGCCTCCCAAGTAGCTGGGACCACAGGCGCCTGCCACAACGCCCGGCCATTTTTTGGTTGCAGCCATCATTGTTGTTTGGCGGGCCCGGGCTGGGGATTTGAACCCGACACCTTAGGTGTACGTGGCTGGTGCCTTACCCAATTGAGCCACAGGCGCCGAGCCTGCAAACTGTTTTCTAAGGAGGTTGTCTGAGTTCATATTCCCGTTCCCACCAACTGTGTATAAATGTTCTTTTTTTCACTGTTTCTGTGCCAACATTTATTGGTTTTTGACCTCTCAATAATGGCCATTCTGCCAGTAGTAAGGTGTTATATTATTGTGGTCTTAATGTTCTGTAGGATACCTATTTACTCTGTTGATTATTTCCTTTTCTGTATAGAGACTACTTTTTTTGCACTTTTCGGCCGGGGCTGGGCTTGAACCTGCCACCTCTGGCATATAGGGCCCGTGCCCTACACCTTTGAGCCACAGGCACCACCTTAGAGACTTTTTAGTTGAATTAAATCCCATTTATTTTTGTTGTTGCTATATTTGCCTTTAAGGTCTTAGTCATAAATTCTTTGCCTAGTGTCCAGAAGAGTTTTTTTTTTTTTTGAGACGGAGCCTCAAACTATCCTCCTGAGTAGAGTGCCATGGCATCACAGCTCATAGCAACCTCCAACCCCTGGGCTCAAGCGAGTCTCTTGCCTCCGCCTCCCAAGTAGCTGGGACCACAGGTGCCCGCCACAATGCCTGGCCATTTTTTGGTTGCAGCCCTCATTGTTGTTTGGCGGGCCCTGGCTGGGGATTTGAACCTGCCACCTTAGGTGTACGTGGCTGGCGCCTTAGCTGATTGAGCCACAGGCGCCGAGCCGTGTCCAGAAGAGTTTTTCCTGTGTTTTCTTCTAGAATTTTTATGGTTTCAGGCTTTACATTTAAGTCTTTAATCAATCTAGAATTTAATTTAATCAATTTTATGGATGGTGAGAGATAGGGATCAAGTTTCATTTTTGTGCATGTGTCTATTTAGTTTTTTCAGCACCACTAATTGAATGCAGGGGGTTCTTTCCCCATTGTATGTTTTTATCTACTTTGTCAAAAATAAGTTGGTGGTAGCTATCTGATTTTTATTTCTGGGTTCTCTATTCTGTTCCATTAGTCTATATCTCTATACCAGTATCATGCTATTTTGGTTACTTGAAGTCAGATACAGCAATGGCTCCAGATTTGTTCTTTTTGTGTAACATTGCTTTGGCTATTTGGGCTTTTATTTTTGGGGGGAGGTTCATAAGAAATTTAGAATTATTTTCTCTAGATATGTGAAAAATGACATTGGTACTTTGATGACAATTGTGTTGAATCTTTAATTCACTTTGGAACGTATGGACATTTTTGGAAGATTGCTTCTCCAGTCCATGAGTATGGAATGCTCCATTTGTTTGTGTCATCTATGATTTCTTCCATCAGTGTTTCTTCCATCAATGTTTGGTAAAAGATTTCCTTGTACAAAACCTTTTACCTCCTTGGTTAAGTATATATACATTTTGGAGTTATTATAAATGATATCAAATTCTTGATTTGACTCTCAGCTTGACATTTATTAGTATATAAAAATGCTACTGACTTGAACATACTAATTTTTTTTTTTTACAGTTTTTTTTGGCTGGGGCTGGGTTTGAACCCACCACCTCTGGCATACGGGACCGGCACCCTACTCCTTTGAGCCACAGGCGCCACCTATACATACTAATTTTAAACCTGGGACTTTACTTAATTATGGGTCTTAGGAGTTCTTTTGTGGAATCCTTGGGGTTTTGTAGGTTTAAGATCATATCATTGGCAAATAGGGATAGTTTGACCTCCTCTTTCCCAATTTGGGTAGCCTTTTCTTTCTCTATGACTGTGCCAACACTATGGACAGAGTCTAGGTTGAGTACAGTCTTTTTCCATTATAAACATTATTGCAGTGAACATCCATTTGTGAACTTCTTTCTACAGATGTATCCTCATTAAATTCCTAAAAGTGACACTCCTGAGTGGGAGGTTTCTCTTGTCTGATTGCTCTGGCTAGGACTTCCAGCACTATGTTGAATAGAAGTGGTGCCAGTGGGCATCCTTGCCTTGTTAGTTCATAGGGGGATGCTTTCAACTTTTTCTTATTCAGTATGATGTCATCTGTGGGTTTGTCTTAGATGTCTTTTATAATTTTGAAGTATCTTCCTTTTATGTCTAGTTTGTTGAGGGTTTTTATCGTGAAGGATGCTAGATTTTATAAAATGCTTTTCTGCATCTTTAGAGATGGTCGTACGGTTTAGTTTCTAATTCTGTATATGTGGTGAATTGCATTTATTCATTTGCCTTTGTTGAACCATCCTTTCATCTCTGAGATTAAACCCACTTGATTATGATGGATTATCTTTTTGATATGCTATTGGATTTTGTTTGCTAACATTATGCTGAGGATTTTGGCATCTGTATTTATGAGGACATTAGTCTGTAGTTTTACTTTTTTTTGTATCCTTTCCTGGCTTTGATATGAGGATGATACTGCCTTGATAGAATGAGTTAGGGAGGATTCCCTCCTTGATTTTTTGAAATAGTTTCAGTAGGATAGGTATCAGTTCTTCATTGTAGATCTAGTAGAATTTGGCCATGAATCCATCCCAGTCCAGACTTGGTTGTTTTTTTTTTTTTTTTTTTTTAATCACTGTTACATTATTGGTACGTTCAGGATTAAAAAAATTTTTTTTAACTGAGTCAAACATTCATTGTACAGTAAATATCTTCCGCCTTTTTACTGGCTGCACATTCTTTCATACTATGGCTGTATCCACACCATGAAGAGAGTGGGTTGAGTACAGTCTTTTGCCATTATAAACATTGTTGCAGTAAAAATCCACGTGGGAACTTTCTACACTCATTAAATTCCTAAAAATGACACCGCTGAGTTGGAGGTCATTTTCCTTAACTTTTTTATTTTGAAACAATTAGAGATTCATTTGAAATTACAAAACAGGATGAGCATATTACTGTTGTTCTTCACTGAGGTTCCTCCCACGGTAACCTCATACATACCTAGTACAACATAGTACAGTATCAAAACCAGGACATTGGTACAATCCATAAACACTATCCAAATTTCACTTGTTTTATATGTTCTCATTTATGAGTGAGAGGGGTCTAAGTGTAGTTCTATGCAGTTTCATCATGAGTATATTTGTGTAATCAGCACCATAATCAAGATACTTTGTTCTATGAGCACAAAGATCCCTGTGCTACCCCTTAAATAATCACACTGACCCTTCTTCTTTCATCACCCATTCCTAACTCCTGGCAACCAGCTAGTCTGTTCCTTTTGTCTATAATTTTGTCATCTTGAGAATATTGTGTAATTGGAATTGTATAGCACATAACCTTTAAGAAGGGCTTTTATTCATTCACCATAATTCCCTTGAGATCCATCCAAGGGGTTGCATATACTGATCGTTGTTCCTTTTTATTTCTGAATATGGTTCCATGATATGAATGTATCACAGTTAGTTTAACTATTCAACTGCTGATGGACATTTGGGTTGTTTCCAGTTTGGGGCTATAATAAATAGAGCTGCTGTGACCATTTATGTACACATGAATGTGTGGGCATAAGTTTTTCAATTTGATGGGAGAAATGCCAGAAAATGCAATTGCTGAGTTGTAACTGTATGCTTGGTTTTTTAAAAACCTGCCAAACTATTTTCCAGAGTAAGCGCACTACTCCACTTCCTCACCAACTACAAATCCTCACCAGTATTTGACATTGTCATGACTTTTTCTAATTTTAGGTATTCTAATAAGTATGTAGTGATGTAATATCATGGTTTTAATTGGTCCAGTTAATGATATCTCCGGGCACCAGTTTGCTATCTTTTGGTGAAATGTCAGGTCATGTTTTTTGACATGGATCATATATTTTTAAAGTGTTGAGTTTTAAGAGTTCTTTATGTAGGCATCCCTCACCTTGTGTAATTCCAATATACATGACTTTCATCATGGCTTAGTTAAAAGAACTCAAATTTCAGTTACCATGGTATATTAGCTGTAAGCGATTGTATAAAGTACTAATTCTGTTGCTAGTTCTTTAGTTTATGAAATACCCATAAATAACAGATGTGCATCACAATCAGTGACCAATCCCTTCTTTCAAACTCCATTGGTGATTGACCACTACACATCTCTTATTACAACAGAAAGCAAGATGTGTGGTTGTGTTGCCTCCTTGCCTGCCAGTTGTGGAGAGTGGGCCATGAGGCAGCAGGGCCCCCCCAGCCTGGGGAACATTCAGGGAGTGAACCCCCAATTGCTCCTCCTCCTTTCCCAAAACAACCATATTCCTTTCTTTATGCTCCCTCTGCCAGAAGTCATGTAGCTCTTTCTTTGTCTAGTTAACTATGCAGAGATCCTTGTGATCTTTCCCTTCCTTCCCCTTGTCATATACTAACAAAATTGAGTAGTAACCACTAAGTCACATAGTTCTTCCTTTGTTTTGTTACCTATGCAGAGATCCTTCTGATTTCCCTTTCTACTTCTTATCATATGTTAATAAAGTTGAGAAGAAACCAATAACAAGATTTATTCAAGTCATTTGCATCTTCCTGTTGTACTATAAGACCAAAAATATGTCTTTTGTTTCCCCATATTGTCTATGCTACTTCCCACTGGACAACTCTGTACCGATACTATAAAATAAGGCTGATTTTGTGCTTTGGTCCTGGCTGCAGCCATCAGCTCAGTCAGACCTTCCGATCCATCTTTCATTTCCGTCTCTTCTCTTATGCTGCATTTTCTTCATTCCCTACCAATTCCACTCTGGTTTGCTCCCCTTCCCTGAACTGGTTCTCGAGACCCAGTAATAAACCCATAGAACATATTACAAAAAATAGGTAATTGAGAGAGAGACTTGGCCAACAAAGATAAAAGTATAGCACAGAAATAAAAAATTACAATGCTGGAAGAAAAATTCTAATTAACCATAGCAGAGTGTTAGACAAAATGGTTGACTCTGTGAATGTTGGTACTGCCACCACTCAAGACTCTACGAGGGCAGCCAGAGGAACTGAGTGACAACAGAACTCTAGACATAAATAGAGGATCGGTGTGTCCCATAGGCAGTGAAAAAAACTTCACTTTAAAGAAATTCCAGAGACAATGTCATAACATTGAAAAACACAGAAGGTAAAATGTTGGTAGATGATCCCACTGTATAAGGACCATGGCAATTCTCCAAGCATAGAAACGATGCTCTGTCTGTAAGTTATATCACAAGAAGATGCTGCTCAACCTATTCTTGTATGTTTTCTACAGAGACACACAGCACTTTTGTAGCAGGAAACTGGCACAGACAGAAGACTCCAGGTACCAGTTGATTAGTGGAAGTGGGTTTGTTTGGTCAGGGGTACTCGGAACACCACCATGTTTCCCAAAACCAAGCCCCCCCAACTCAATCTCTTGCCTCTCTTTTGTCCACTTTTCAGGGCGGGAGTGCACATGAGGGTCATAAAACAGAGAGAGACATGACAGCACCCTCAAGGTCTCGGGCTCAAGGGGGAAGGTCAGATTTGCCTGCGTCTTTGAGACCGGACCTCAAGGGCAACAGAAACCCAAGGAAGTTACTAAGGTACAATCTAGGCCCAGGTGTATGTCAAGGAAGAAACATACAGACAATAGAAACCCCTGTGGCTTGGCTGAGGCCTACACAGGGCGGCTACGACAGATTCTGTTAGTTCTGCTTTTACTTTCTTGCCTCCCTTTAATTCTCAAAGTTTCCAATGTTTTAAATTATACTAAATAGTTTTACTACTTAAAAATTTTCTCTATACACTTATTACCAACAATAAGAAAGTTTTGACAAAAATATCTGAAGTCTATGGAACAGTTGTAACTTCTCCCATGGATTAAAGACTGCTTTGTTAAGTTTTTGCCTGCATGGTCATTTTTTATGTTCCCACTCTGCTGTGCAGAGCAAGGAGTGCCTGTGTATTCCAGATACAGCGCTTTGTTGGATTTATGGTTTGCAAATATTTTCTCCTACTCTGTAGCTTGTCTTTTCATTCTCTTTAGAGGACTTGTCACAGAGCAAAGCCTTAATTATGACAAAGTCTAATGTATTGATTTTTAAAATAGATTGTGCCTTTGGTGTCATATCTAAGAACTCTTTACCCAGTTATAGGTCCCAAAGATTTTCTCCTGTGTTTTCTTAGGAAAGCTTTATAGGCTTATGCTCTAGGTTTATCTGTTCATGCCTGTGATCCATTTACAGTTAATTTTTTGTATATGAAATGAGGTTTATATTAGAGTCATTTTTTCCCTGCCTATAACTGTCCAATTGCTTCAGCACTATTTGTTGAAAAGACAGTCCTTCCTTTGCTCACAATCCTTCCTTTGTACTCTTGTCAGAAATCAGCTATCCATCTATGTTTGGGTTCTCTATTTTGTCACATTGATTTATGTGTTAATCCCTCCACCAATACTATGTTGATTACTGCAGCTGTATAGTAAGATAAAATATTGGGGAGAATGTTTTCTCCCATTTTATTCTTCCTTTTCAAAATTGTAGAAGCTAGTCTCATCCCTTTGTTTTCCCTATAAACTTTAAACTTGTGTATGTTAACCAAAAAATCTTGCCGAGATTTGAATAGAAATTATGTTAAACTTACAGATCAATCTGGGGAGAACAGACATCTTTACTATGTTGAATCTTCTAATCTATGAACAGAGTTACCCACTTATTTAGATTTTCTTTAATTCCTGCAGCATTTTATAGTTCCTGCCTAGAAGTTCTTTTTAAGTTCTGTTAGATTTATATCTACTAATTTTTTTAGCAATTGTAAATGGCGTTGTTTTTAATTTCAGTCTCCACATGTTTATTGCTAGTATATAGAAACCAATAGGGTTTTGTATGTTGATTTTGCATCCTTGCTAAACGTGCTAAACCTTGCTAAACTCATTTAATAGTCCCAGAAGTTTTTATTGTTGATTTCCTGCCATTTCAATGCAGATCATTATGTCACCTACAAACAGGGCCAGTTTCATTCTTTCCTCTTTTTTTTTTTTTTTTTAAGAGACAGAGTCTTACTATTTCACCCTCAATAGAGTACTATGGTGTCACAGCTCACAGCAACCTCTAGCTCTTGGGCTTAGGTGATTCTCTTGCCTCAGCCTCTGGACTAGTTGAGATTACAGGCACCTGCCACAATGCCTGGCTATTTTTTGTTGCAGTTTGGCCAGGGCTTGGTTCAAACCTGCCACCCTCAGTATATGGGGCCAGCACCCTACTCACTGAGCCACAGGCGCCACCCTATTCTTGCCTTTTTAATTAATATGCCTTTTATTTATTTTTCTTGCCTTATTGTGCTGGCTGGAAATTCTGTTACTATGTTGAATTACAGATGTACTGTACTTTTATTAAAAAATCTTACAGTCAAAATCTATACTAGAGCTGGGCATGGTGGTTCACACCTGTAATCATAGCACTCTGGGAGGCAAAGGTGAGTGGATTTCTTGAGCTCAGGAGTTTGAGACCAGCCTGAGCAAGAACGAGACCCCATCTCTAAAAAATAGCCGGGCGTTGTGGGGGCACCTGTAGTCCCAGCTACTCAAGAGGCAAGAAAGAGTATTGCTTGAACCCAAGAGTCTGAGGTTGCTGTGAGCTATGACCCATGACACTCTACCAAGGGTGACAAAGTGAGATGCTATCTCAAAAAAAAAAAAATCTATACTAGGGTTTATAACTTCAGATGCTCACAGGGCCCAGCAAGTGGGTATTTGGGCTTATTAAAATAGTAGGAATTGGCAGGAATGTAGTACATGGGAGTATATGTACTTCCTAAATGTTATCAATCCCAAGGTTTTATAAGTACTGTTTACTAACCAAACAAAATCTATTTTGAAGAAGGATTTGGCTATGTTAGCCATTGTTTTCTAGTCTCTGCATGGAGTTACATTTAAAGAAAACATAATTCCAATTCCACAAGGCTTAAAGAATAGTTTAGATTGAACACATACCAAGTAAGGGGGATTACAATCATATTCTTGAGTTAAAGGTAAAGACTAATTTGGCCATGGCTATTACATTGGTTAGCAATTCATGCATAACATGCCATGCCCAGATAATTTCTTATTGGTTTGGGGTCTGTAGTCAATAAATCTCTTCTGGGCTTGTTCTTGGCTGCAGTCAGTTGACAGGCTGTCAGAGGTCTTGTTACTCTATAATGTACTCATTCCTGTGTTTGGAGTTAGCTCACTGACAACTAGAGCAACAGTGACTAACTAGCCTGCAAATCTCTCATTATCCAGTGGAGTAATGCAGGCATGTTCGAAAGGCAAAGTCAGTAACCAAGGCACGGGAGAGGCCTGGGCTCAAAATTGCCACACTTTTACTTCCCCATTTTGTATTGCCTTTACTTTAGCAAGTCACAAGTCCAAGCTGGACTGAAAGAGTGAAGAAATAGATTTCACTTCTTGACTGGAGGAGATTCAAAGTCATTTATAAAAAGTATGGACAGAGGGAGGCCATTAATATGGATCATCCATCATTCCACTGCAAGCATGCAGAGTTTCCTTAAGATAAAAATATAAACAATAATCTCTAGCCTTATCTGGAAAAAGGCTTTGCACATAGTAGTATGTTCTCTTATGTTCTTACAAGCATTTATTTTTAATTCTTATAAGCCTGTGAGATTAGTAGTCTTACTCTCGTATTGGAATAAAGCAAAGCACAGAGAAGAAACTTGCCCATCGCCACACAGCCAGGAATCACTATATTTTTTCTTTTTTGTTTTTTTTTTAGAAGACAGAGTTTCGCTTTATCATCCTCTGTAGAGTACGGTGGCATCACAGCTCACAGCAACCTCAAATTCCTGGGCTTAAGCAATTCTTTTGCCTCAGCCACCTGAGTAACTGGGTCTACAGGTGTCTGCTACAACTGCTGGCTATTTTTCTGTTGCAGTTTGACTGGGGCCAGGTTCGAACCCACCACCCTTGGTATATGGGGCTGGTACCCTACCCCTGAGCCACAGGCACCACCCTAGAATCACTATATTTTGTACTGTCAAATCTACTGAATATTGTAATATTATTAACAATAATTATGTTTCATCTCCATTTCCAAATAGAAGTAATTTGACTGGAAGCACTGCCATTCTATTGTGAAAATGCAAGAGCTTAACTTGCCTATCATAAGCTTTGCATTTTTGTATGGAAGTGTCAACAAAGATATCACCAAGTATCACCAAGCTGTGGCACACTTATAATTTTGACTCAAACTGCACAAAAGCAAATCATGTAACCAAAATGATTGTACCTCAGTAATATTCTGAATTTTAGAAAGACATTATGGCTATGACTCTTTAAGTATTTGTGTAAGTTCTTGGTAAAACTGCATGATAGAAATGGAATTAGAACTAGTTTACACTATTTTAAGGAAGGTGTTTAGAATCAACCCCCTCACCTATACAAGAACTTCCAATTTGTATACTGTGAGATTAGCAAGGCTTCTGGTAGAACTTCCTGAAACTGAAAAAAGTATCCCCAAGTTAACGAGTTAATTGTCCTGGTGAATGAGCTGAGTTTCTTTAAGACAGCAATTAGCCAACATCCATTAAATGTTGGCTAATTGCCTACAAAATACAGTGATTTGGGTTTGGGCGGGCTATGCCTTCTACCAGTAGCTATTTAAGAAGTCCAGCTGCATTTTAAAAACCCTTTCTCACCACAGACAAACCATGTCATTAATAAAGAGAAATAAGGTTTTCTACCATAGTCCAGCTTGTTGCCAACTGTTCTGAGTTGTTTGCTGAAACACTTAAAACAAGTAGAAAGTAAATTATGAATTAAAATATAACCCCAACTCTGTACTATATCAAACCTAATTCCTCTGATTCCAGGTGCTTTCTGATTTGGCTCTAGTAGCGGACCCACGCTGTATTGAAACCCTACACGTGATTAATATTGTAGATGGTTCCTGCCTATAGAATCAAGGGTGCTGAAGGGTTTATGAAAGCTCCAAAGAACATTAAACACATTCTCAGACAAAGGCATGCTGCCACAGCGATGAATCCTAGGATTATTGTGCTTGATCCTGTATTTTATACTTGAAAGGAAAAAAGGAAGAGGTTACTGTTGTGCCCAGATCACGATGTCCCCAAGAACCACCAGGGAGCCAGGGTCTGATGCAAAAGCAGGAGAGTTTTATCCAAGCTCTCAAACCTGGACCTCCAGTATCTTGGCGCAGTGAGATCAGGCTGAAAGCCCCATTCTAAGCGGGTGGGTGGCTTTTATGGGTGAGGGGAAGGGAGTGACCTCTACGTGAGGCCCTCTGTGTCTGATTGGTAGGGGCCACTGAGGTGGCGTCATGTGCCTGTGTCCTGACTTCTGAGAAACCGAAACTTAAGCTTAAGATGACGTCGCTCTTGTTCTTTCAGTTACAACTGGTCAGGGCACATTTTCAAAAATGCAATTCAAACTTACGCACGTGTCCTGAAAATTGCTAAATTCTTCTTCTCTTCCCATTTGTGTAGAGTGCCATAGTTGATGCTAGGCTGTCACATCAAAGTGCCGCAGACTGAGTGGCTTAAGCAACAGAAACTACTTTCTCACAGTTCTGGAGGTTAGAAGTCTGAGATGGAGATGTCAGTGAGGTTCATTTTTCCTGCCAACCAAACATTATCGGTGTAATTAGTAGGTTAACGAGCCCTGCTGCTGGTGACGTTGACTTGTAGTTTTTCTTGTGTAAGCTTTTATTTTTTCAGGTGAACCCTTTATTTTTTCAGCAGTCCCCTTCACTTTTCTGTTCCCTCGTAGGTTACCGTACCATAGGTAAGTCATCATAGAGTCTTAATTCTGTTATTAAAATGTGCGAGTAGTTGGAACTCTGGAGCTTGGTTTAGTATCAATAACAGCTTCAACTCTTTTCTACTGGTTGAAGCACATCGTGGGGTTGTCTAGTTTCTCTATTTCTTCATTTTTCTCTCCCTTTCTCCCTCCCCATCCCCCAGTGCTGACCAAGGCTGGAGCAAGGAGAGAGGGATGCAAGTTCCTGTGTAACTGGTATTTTGGGAGTTGACCGCATACTCTTTTAGCCTAGTGCCTCTGTAAGGGACTTTGTTTCTGGTGGGAGTTATTTTTCACTCTCAGGGGTTTCCTGCTTGGTGCCTCTCTTCTGCAATCCACGTGTGGCCTGGGAACAACCTGTCTCTATTACTCGCGACCTCTTGAAATGCTTTCCTTTACTCTTGAGAATACAGTGTTTACTGCCCGCTTCTCATTGTCCAAGATCACTGTGCTTCTCCAGGAGATCTGAGGTCATTCGGACCAACTCCCTCTCCCTTGCAGCCCACGTCTGGTCTGCGCATGCCTGGTGTTGGCTAACTCAGGTGTGAGACAGCACAAGCTCCCAAAGACCTGTAACGCAAGAAACATTGCTCGCCATGCTTGAAGTGAAGGAGCTAGACACGTCCCTCTTATCCCTCAAGCACAATGTGGCAACCAGCTCTCTCAGAAGGTGGTTATCAGAAATAGTTCATCCCTCTGCAGGTACTTTTCTAGAAGGCAGTTCGAAACTCAAGAGTCGTTTCTCGATATTGCCTTTGTCAAGTATGCAAATAGTCATAGGGCTTTGGAATTTCATATCTATGGTGTTGTCTGTCTCAGTCAAAACTTTAATTTTAACATCTTGTTACATTTCTTTGTTATCTATCGTCCTTAGATGAAAGTCATCAGAATTTCTAAAGTTATCAGTGTGGAAAATAACAGCTTATCTGAAGTCTTTGAGGCTACAATAAGAGGCACATATGATACAATCTTTTCTGGGGCATAAATGTGAGGGGAAAAAAAAGGAAATTATTTTTTAACTGAAAAGCCCAGAAAGTATTATTAGTGGTTTATATCAGCTTACATTCTGCATGATCACACTAATACTCTGTACTGAAACGTTGGAAAATTACTTTAAATTTATTATTTGGCCTGCCAGGTAAGGTGATGAAAATAACTTAGTTCTTTGCCTAATAATGTCACTTTTTTCAGAACCATTTCCGAGAGAAGAAGCGGATGGTTTTGGTCACTTGAGAAAACAGATTTTCTCTTTTATCAGTTGAGAAATTTGGAGAATAACACTTCAGTTTAGCAAAGTTCTTGATGATATTGGCTTTATGCATACTATGCTTTTCTTTTTTTTTTGAGATGGAGCCTCAAGCTATCCCCCTGGGTAGAGTGCCATGGCATCACAGCTCATAGCAACCTCCAACTCCTGGGCTCAAGCGAGTCTCCTGCCTCCACCTCCCAAGTAGCTGGGACCACAGGAGCACACCACAACGCCTGGCCATTTTTTGGTTGCAGCCATCATTGTTGTTTGGCGGCCCGGGCTGGGGATTCGAACCCGCCACCTTAGGTGTACGTGGCTGGTGCCTATACTATGCTTTTCATACAAATATATTTAGCTTTTTTTTTAAAAGGATTTTTGTTTAGTTCCTTGAAAAAATTGAAGCCCTTGAATTTAAAATTAAACTTAAAAAAGTCTTCGTCCTATAAATACCCCCTCCAATTTATTACTATAACTTTCTGGTTTTATTTCTAACTTTAACCTAGGAGATTTCTTAGTGTTTCAATATTGATGATGTGTTTAGTTGTCTTTTATCAACAGCTATTAGAAAAGTAGCTTTTACTATGTAATAGACCACATCAGATCTTAATGGTGTACCATAATGAACACTCACTGTTTTTCATGAATCTGTGGGTTGGCTGGACAGTTTTTCTGGGTTGGACTGGCTTGGCGTGGGCTGGATAGACTACAGTGGCATCACTCACATCACTGGCTATTGTCTGACTGGTTGCCCTGGGTGGAAATCTTGGTCTGGTTGGGGGCGTGTGAGTGGGCTGAGACCCCTTGTCTCTGTTCCATGTAGTGACTCATCTTCTGGAAGGTGGTCACAGGCCTCTTCACACAGTGGTCTCAGAGTTCTAGAAAACATGAAGAAGGTGGACAGCCCTGAGTACAAACACTTTGCACACTTTGCTTCCATCATACATCCTAATGTCCTTTTGGCCAAAATAAGTTCCACAGCCAAACTGTGATCCCCCAAATGGACACATGCACCCTATTTCTTAGTGGGAGCAACTGCAAAGTCACACTGCAAAGGGGTGTGCTAAACATGTGTTGCCATTTTTGTATCTACCACAGATGTCTTAGTCCCATTTTCTCAATTTTTTCATAGGGCTGCTGTTGAAAACAAACAAAATAACCTCTTGGTAAAGCAAAGAGGCTCAACTTCAATGTTTGTATTTTGTTGCTTTTTTGGAGGGGGGGCTTTTAAATAAAATCATATATGGGGAACTATGGTGACTCATACCTATAATCCCAGCATTTTTGGAAGCCTAGGGAGTATTACTTAAAGCCAGGAGTTTGAGACCAGCCTGAGCAACATAGTGAGATGCTCTGCCTACAAAAAAAAAAAAAAAAAAAAAAGTGCCTCTTTTGCTTCCATGCCTTATTTAAATAAATAAAATCATATAATCTAGTCATTTATTCTGTGCCCTCCTTCATATTCATTCTTAATTAGCATATCTCCTTGATTGGAAGCTTTAGGTAAGGTGACTAGATTTTAACATTGGTAAAGCAGGAAACCATTGATGGGAGGTGGGTGGGGGAGTTCTTAATTAAAAATTTGGTCTATGTGGAACAATAAAAATTTTCATGGAACACAAAAATAGTACTGTAATATATATTTTTATATATTTTTAATTTCAACATAAGTACAATTTACAAATAAAATACATTAAAATATATATATATATATATATATATGGTGACACCTGTGGCTCAAAGGAGTAGGGTGCTCTTTCACCTGGGCAACCTTGCCCAGGAGGGGAGTAGGGAGTTTATTAGCCTTTTCATTTCCAAAGGAAGTTATATTAACCTCTTCATTCCCACATGGAGTTACATTAACCTTTTCAGCAGCAGAAAACCCTATATTCCCTTCCCATTGTCCCATTGTTCCCTAGCTTGTCATGCATTCTTTCCAAAAATCGGGACTTTTTTAAAGTGCTGAGGGACACGGGACAAATTGTTAAAAATTGGGACTGTCCCCCAAAAGCGGGACGTCTGGTCACCTTACTTTAGGGTCCACAATATATTAGTAGTAATTATATAATACCACAAAGCTGTTTCTTTTTCTCCATGTACTATAGGATGGCAAGAATAAAATTTTGATTGATAGTTGTAGTTAGAAAATGAAAATTAAAAAACTGTAATAATTGGCAAGTATCCTTTAAAACTACCATTTGAAAAACTGTATGCCTTTTATATCCATTGAGTTTAAGTCAACTGAACAAACATTTATGGAGGCTCTCTATAGGCTATACACTGTTCTATCTAGATACTGAGAATATAGCAAACAAAATGAACAGTGAACTTGCTTTCATAAAGCTTACACATAGTAGGTAAAAGCAAATAATAAGCAACTAAATAAATAAATGAGGTATTTTTATATTTTTATTAGTATTTTTTTAAATGATCAATATATGACTGAGAAAACAAACATATTTGGTATCACTGACACTTGAGTATATCAATTAGTCATTAAATTACTGATTGACTTGCTGATTCTATATAAAGTCTAAGTATGAAAAATTGATTTTGTATTTATATTAGTGAATTTATACGAGCCCCAGCAAACAGAGGCACACAGTTCTGAAAATAAAAAAGTAGTTTCTTGCTCCTATTTTTGGAAATCTAAGGAAATAAAATAATACAAGTGTATATTTAGAGTAAGCATATTTATATTGAACTTCAGGAAAGAAGTTATTCATTTAATAAGCATGTATTAACCTGCGACCATATATAAGGCACTGTGCTTGGGCTACAGATCCAGAAAATTGCAAATGTGTGTGTGTGTTTCTATTGTTTCTATTCTCAAAACCCTCACCATTTGGAGATATAGGCAATGAACCTTATAATTAGATTGCAGAAGAGAGCTAAGTTGAAATGCGTATAGGGTGAAATGGAGGTTGGGAGTCATTCCTACCTCAATCCAGGGACCTCAAAGAATATGAGAAGTGGATGCTTGGATTGATCTTGAAGATAGATGAGAACCAAGCAGATTGTACCAGGCAAAGTGTACTTCAGGTGGAGAAAGGAAGGAATGAGAGAAATGGTGAATAGAAGAAATTACTTATATGTAAAGAGAAATGGGAACTGATTGGAATGAAAAGCATATAGTGATCAGACCATGAAAGACCTTGCTTGAAATGTTAAGGGGTTTAAGCTTTGTCTGAAGGCAAGAGATGATTATTGAGCAATTTTAATTAAAAGAGTGGTATGTTCTTTTGCAGTAAAAAACAGCATAAAATTTACCATCTTCACCATTGTTAAGCGTACAGTTCAGTAGCATTAAGGACATTGATATTGTGAAAAGATCTCCAGAACCTTTTCATTTTGCAAATGTGAAACTTTTTTTTTTTTTTTTTGAGACGGAGCCTCAAGCTATCCCCCTGGGTAGAGTGCCATGGCATCACAGCTCATAGCAACCTCCAACTCCTGGGCTCAAGCGAGTCTCCTGCCTCCACCTCCCAAGTAGCTGGGACCAC
>CAUYQV010046587.1:0-12629 GCA_963574575.1 Galagoides demidoff
GCAAACAAACTTTATGGCCACCCTGTATATTTATTATTCAAGAGTTTAAAGTGCTACTATGACTAACGAATGTGAAAACTGTGAATTATAGACATAAAACCAAAGATTAAAACCTTTCAGACAGGACAGGCCTGGTGGCTCATACCAGTATTCCTAGCACTCTGGGAGGCCAAGGCATATAGATTGCTTGAGCTCAGGAGTTCAGGATCAGTCTGAGCCAAGAGCAAGACCCTGTCCCTATGAAAAATAGAAAAATAAGTTGGCCATTGTGGCGGGCATCTGTAGGTCCCAGCTACTCAGGAGGTTGAGGCAAGAGGATCACTTGAGCCCAAGAACTTGAGGTTGCTGTTAGCTATGATGATGCCATAGCACTTTACCCAGGGTGACAGAGTGAAAATTTGTCTCAAACAAAACAAAACTTTCAATAGTTAAAGATCAGCAGCTAATAGAAATACATTAAAAGAGAATGCCTGTGCCAGATAACTTCTGTCCTTTTTGAGCCAACAAATGTTTACACAAAGTTAAATAAGAGTGGAAGGCCGAGTTAAAGAAATTATATATGCAACATAGTCTTAATCTTTGCAGAATTGTTAGGTTATTATCATTCATGACATTAAACAAAATAACCTTCAAAACCTGTATTATTTTTAATTTGTGATTAAATTCCATTCACTTTAATTTTTTACAGACAGCCACCTACTCCAGACGTTCATTCAAAATTGCTGATATTTAGCTTCAGTCCAGTATTTATTTTAACACTAGGCCACTTGGCATTCCAACATGAATCCTAAGAACTGAATCAGGGGGACAGCGCCTGCGGCTCAGGGAGTAGGGCACCCGTTCCATACACGGAGGGTGGTGGACTCCAATCTGGCCCCAGCCAGCTAAAAACAGCAGTAACAACTGCAACAAAAAAAAAAAAAAGAAAAAGAAAAAGAAAAAGAACTGAATCAGGGCAGCTCCTAAGACTCTGGTCATACAAGGTCTGACAATTAAGTTTGAAAACTCATCCTGGACGTACTTCATTGCTGAATATCACTACAGTCATTTTTGAAGTACTCCCCTTGGGAAGCTATGCACAGATGCCAGGGCCTACTCCACCCTTCCAAGCAATTTTGGAACTGATTTCCTGGAATGGCCATCAGAAATATATCTTCATATTTACCCTTGATGTCCTGAATGTCATCAAAATGTCTTCCTTTCAATATTTTCTTTATTTTTGGTTTAACATAAAAGTCATTGGGGATTAGATCAGGTTAGTAGGTAGGGTGTCCCCATACAGTTATTTGTTTACTGGCTAAAAACTCCCTTACAGACAGTGCCCTGTGACCTGGTGCATTGTCATGATGCAAGAACCATGAGTTGCTGGCAGAAAGTTCAGGTCATTTTCATCTAACTTTTTCACACAGCCTTTTCAGCACTTCCAAATAGTAAACTTGGTTAACTAATTGTCTAGTTGGTACAAATTCACAACAAACAATCCCTCTGGTCTGGCCTGATGGCCCATGCCCGTAATCCTAGCACTCTGGAAGGCCAAGGGAGTGGTTCCTCTGAGCTCAGGAGTTCAAGACCAGCCTCTGCAAGGGTGAGGGCCCATTTCTACTGAAAATAGGAAAAACCAGCCAAGCATTGTGACAGACTCCTGTAGTCCCAGCTACTCAGGAGGCTGAGGATCACTTGAGCCCAAGAGTTTGAGGTTGCTGTGAACTATGACTCCATAGCACTATACCCAGGGGCACAGAGACTCTGTCTCAAAAAAAAAAAAAAAACCCTTCCGATATAAGAAAAGGTTAGCAACATCATTTTGACCCTTGATTTGGACTGATGGAACTTTTTTGGTTGTGGAGAATTGGCTGACTGCCACTGTACACTTCGGCACTTTGTTTCAGGGTCAAATTGGTACACCCGTGTTTCATCACCAGTGATACAACAAAGCTGAAACATCATCTTGCCTCTCCAGAACGTCTTGGCAAACTTTGATTCTCCTTTCCTTTTGTTCATCCGTGAGCTCCTCAGGCACCATTTTTGTACACACCTTTCTCATGCCAAGATTTTCAGTTAAGATTGTCCTGTTTGTCTATCCATGTTTACTTGGTCTGCTATGCTTCTCATGGTCAGCTATTGATTTGGACACAGTTTGATAAATTTTGCAATGTTTTTGTCAGTTCTGCTTGTTACTGGCCACCTTGACCTGCCTTCATCAGTGACATTTTCTCTCCCTTCAGAAAAACATTTAATCTATTTGTACCCTGGCACTTTCTTCATGGCATTATCCTCTAAACTTGGACAAACATGTCCCTAATTTCATCTCCACTTTTGCCTAGATTAATAAGACATTTACAAATATTTGTTCATTGTTCTAATTCAAGAAGGAATATTCTCACAATGGCACACAAAAACACCCAACAACACTAATAAATGCCATTCGGCAAGACTCTATGTGAACATGAACGCAGCAGCTGAGAGACACTGATACACTGAGGTTGTAAGACCTTACGGAGGTGTTTGTACAGTCTTGCCAATGTAAGTGCACAGTGGCAAGTTCGCAAACTTAATTGTCAGACCTTATACAGTGCTTTTTCATCTCTGGTTAACTGGAACGGCTCACACTTTCCTACCCAGTTGTCTTAATCTGACACTCTGGTCTCTAAGAATCTTGTAGAAAGTCAAAACCAATTTGCTGATTTTCTTTTTTTCTATGGATTTGGTGCTTAAATAAATATAAAGTGACCAGTTAAATCTGAATTGCAGATAAACGGTAAGTTATTTTTTTTTTGAGAGTCAGATGACACCCCCTTTACCTCACCGGGTAGAGTGCTGTGGTATCATAGCTCACAGCAACCTCAGATTCTTGGGCTCAAGCTGAGAAGTGACTGCCACAAAGCCCGGCTATTTTTAGAGACAGGGTCTTGCTCTCACTCAAGCTGGTCTCAAACTCATGAGCTTAGGCGATCCAGCCTCCTTGGCCTCCCAGAGTGCTGGGATTACAGGTGTGAGCCACCACACCCAGCCTAACAGTAAATTATTTATTAGAATGTCCCATGTGTAAGGACCAAGGGAAAGTTTCCCCTATACCTGCTAAAGATTCACTGAAAATGAACTGACAACAGGGGGATTAAAGAGGAGACAGAGGCCTACAGATTTAACGTGCACAGCACAGAACTGCAGGAGGATGACTGTCTAATAACCCAGCGAGGTCCAGAACTTAAATGCCCTTCCTCATGGGGGAAGAGAAGGCCTGTAGGAGTAACTAATTCTTAGGAATGATGAAAGGGGTGTCACATACAATCTAGTGAATAATTCTCTTTGAAAATTGAATGGAACTAGAGAACAAATAATGGTGTGGGACAAAGTCTGGGCTCTAGGAGTGGTGTTGAATGTTTAGTCTCTTCCTCTGTGATATGAGTTAATCTTCTCTAGTTAATGCAATTTCAGGGAGAGGACCAAGGGGAATTATATTATTATTTGGTAGGTCCAGTTTTTCGAGAGCTAAGGGAACTTCAGGGAACACTCTCATCTTGTGCTTTGTAAGAGACAAAGGTTGAGAGAAAGGAGGGGTATGAGGTCACAGAGATCTTCAGATTGCTTATTCTAGTTCAACATATGAAGGAGCAGCATTTTGGGGTATTATTCTCTGAGCCCAAATACATATGATTATGTAGGATAGTCCTATGTTATTATGTGCTATATCTTGAAACATTAGGTGAGTTCTCAGCTTCAGGAAACTTGTCATAAGGTGATGTCTCTGACTTGTAGTTCCAGCTACTCAGGAAGCTGAAGAAGTGGGACGATCCTCTGAGGCCAGGAGTTTGAAGCTGCAATGAGCTATGATTGTGCCCCTGCTCTCCAGCCTGAGCAACAGAGAGAGAACCATTCTTTAAAAAAAGTGTGTGTGTGTGTGTGTATATACTTTCAAGTATATTTTATATATGTGTGTATATATATGTGTGTACATATATTCATATATGTAAAAGATAGTGCCTTTGAAACTCAACATTCTTCCCTTCTAACATCAAATGGGAGACACAGAAGGAAATGATAGTTCTTTTAAATGTATAAGGTATTCTATAAAAGTAATTTAAGAAGGGCTCCATTGTTAATGAAGATGCCACCTGTTCATTAAAACATTAGTTTAAAACTAAGGAAAGCTTTGTTTTAGTCTCAGTTCTACCATGAACTGGGTTTGAGATTTTGAAACATTTATTTCATAGTTCTAGGACACTGATTCTTATCATATATACTAACAAAAAATGCTACCCGGAGAGAGAAAATATTGCCAATTAAACTATGACACAATACTAAAACACCAGTGATGTATGAATACACATATTCATTTCACAGATAATAAAGTGTGAGGGGAAGATGAGTGTCTTAGTACTCATAAAATATGGTATTTTAATTTGCCTCATTTATATAATGAAGATAATTTTCATTTTCCCTACTGAATACACATGAAGACCAAATCAAGAAATTAATAATGCAGCTATGGTTTCTCAATCTAGTTTTGAACTGCACTTTCCTGGAACTTTAGCTTTCAAAGTAGAAACGTTTTCCAATGTCTGCTCAAGGTAGCATAAAGGAGGCTGGGCATGGTGGCTCACACCTGTAATCCTAGCTCTCTTGGAGGCTGAGGCAGGTGGATCTTCTAGAGTTTGAAACCAGCCTAAGCAAAAGTGAGACTCTATCTCTTCTGAAAATAGAAAAACTAGCCCAGCATTGTGGCCAGCTCTTAGGAAGCTGAGGCAAGGATATCACCTGAGCCCAAGAGTTTGAGGTTGCTGTGAGCTAGAACGCCATGGTACTCTTACCCAGGGCGACATAGTGAGACTATCTCCAAAAAATAAATAAATAAATAAAAGTAGCTGAAAGGAAGAAAATTTCTTATAGTCCTTTTTAAAAGGTCCTTTCATATGTAGGTCAAAATCATCTCAGTCTTTTGGTCCACTAGTTAAAGAATCATGATTATGGTTATTATACATCAGAATTCAATACCAGTTAAAGATGAAGCATCTGGACCCATAAGCCTGTATCATCTGCATGCTTATCCATCCTTTGATTCATTAATCCATTGATCCATTGGTCCATCCATCCAACTATCCATTCCAAAGGGTGGATTATAGAATGGAAACATGTATCTTTATTAAATGATTATTCCATGACAGATGGATAAACTTTGAGAACATGGAGATAAAAAAGTCTTTGTATTCAAGACTTTCGGAAGTGCCAAAAAGAAAAAATACTATAATATCCTACTTATTGAGATCAGACTTTTTACAACAACAAATGTCTAGGAAATAGCTTACATCTTCTTTCATGTGGATTACTCTTCTTTCTCCTATCAGGGCTGAGAACACAACATCCCCAAGTATTGTGATACTTTGGCACACTGAGTATTTTTGAGCTGAAGGAGATAGGAAGTCCTCAGAAGCAAAATGGTTTCTCTGACCTGCCGTCCTGTCTCTAGCTCTTTTTTCTCCTCAAAGCAGCAAGCCACAAAACCCAGACAGTCACTCTCTGAACTACCTTTCCTGGAAATGGATCATAAGACTCTCATGTGACATGTGTCCTGCACTATACTAGAGAAAAGGAATGTTACACAGAGAGACCAAGAAGAATCTGAGCAAACAGATCTTGCTGGATTCCCTTTCAGTTTATTACCGTTAAATAATACTGTTTGTTCAGTCATGTTTCTCCATACTTATCCTCTTCTTTTCTTTTCTTTTTCTTTTTCTTTAAACATAGGGTCTTACTTTGTTGCCTGAACTAGAGGACAATGGTGTCATAATAGCTCATAGCAACCTCAAAATCCGGGCTCAAGTGATCCCCCTGCCTCAGCCTCCTGAGCACCTGGGACTACAGGTTTGTGAAACCACACCTGGCTAATTATTAAACTTTTTTGGTATAGATAGGGTCTTTCTATGTTGCTCAGACTGATTTTGAACTCCTGGCCTCCAGTGTTTCTCCTACCTTGGACTCTGAAATTACTAGGATTAAAAGTGTGAACCAACATACCTGGCAATCCACTTCTTTCATTACGCTTAGCATGGTTTTTCCTTGTCTTTGTGTCTTCATATCTGAAGACTCCATGTTGTGTAAAACTCTGATTGAATACGTTTGTTATGCTTTTCTCTTGCTAACCTGTCTTTTGTCATAGGAGTGCCAGCAATGACCCTTGCAAAGGGTAAGGAAAAGGTATTATCATTTCCACCCCTACATTTCTCATTGACTATTCAAACTTCATTCTCAAAAGTCAACACAAATCCTCGTGTCCTATGAAGTCTTTCCCAAACTTCTAAATTGCTTACAGTACAGTAAAACCTCTATAAGTTGACCACCCAAAGGTCTGTAACAAACTGGTCAACATACAGAGGTGGTCAACATAAGGAACTAGGCCTACTGTACTGATACGTATGTGTGGTACATGTCCGGTCTATAAAAATTCGGTCAACTTAAGGAGATGGTCTTTGTAGGGAAGTGGTCAGCTATGGAGGTTCTACTGAATTTGATTTGGTTCCTATTCAATATAAGAACATATGTAGTATGTTAGGGAGTTATACAAGCTAAGGAGAAAAACCAGGCAGGAAGGAGAAAAACAAATATCCAGAAAGAGGTTTGAAGTTTTAAATAAGGTGACCAGTGAAAAGCAGAATATCGATTAGTGATCTGAATTAAGCAAGGGTAAGCCATGTAGGCACAAAGAGGAGTAAAATTCCAAGCAAAGGGAACGGCTAGCACAGTAGCCTTGATGTAGGAGTGGGTTTGGTGTTGGAGGAACAGGAAGGTGACCATTGTGATTCTAATGGAGTGAATAAAAGGCTGATTTGGGAAATGGAGTTAGGGAGGTAGTGTAGGTTTTATTAAGAACTTTGTCTTCCACTCTGAAGGTTATGATAGGGTGCTATTGGATGGTTTACAATGAGAAGTGACATAATCTAATTTATTTATTTTTTTCTTAACTCTTTTTTTTTTTTTTTTGAGACAGAGCCTCAAGCTTTCCCCCAGGGTAGAGTGCCGTGGCATCACAGCTCACAGCAACCTCCAACTCCTGGGCTCAAGTGAGTCTCCTGCCTCAGCCTCCCAAGTAGCTGGGACCACAGGCACCCGCCACAACGCCCAGCTATTTTTTGGTTGCAGTCAGTGTTGTTTGGCGGCCCGGGCTGAATTCAAACCCCCCACCTTAGCCACTTGAGCCACAGGCCCCGAGCCTAAGATGTCTTTTATATTATTTTCTTTTTCAGTGGATACTTTCATGGTTTGCAATGTAGACCATGTTATTTGCAAATAATAATTTGCATCCTTCTTGCTTCTAGTCTCCCCCTCCATTTTTATTACATTGGCTAAGATAACATCAAGACAGCTAGCAAGCTTCTGAGATTCCTCCTGGCTTTTAAGTTGAAGGCCTCTATCTTTTTTACTATTACAATATCCTTTTATCTGCCACTTCACAAATCCTGGAAGGGTGACCATCTTTATGCCCCTGTGTCACTGGAAGAATCCTTCCCCATTGTTTATTCTATAAAACCAAATCTGGTTAACTCATAAGGAGGCTGACTGTAAATCCCGGTTTATCTGGGATTGTTTCCCTCTGTATCTGTTACCCTCAGCGCACTGTTCAATATGTGCCCTCTGATTCTCAGCAGTGCCTCAGCTTAGGCAATTAAGGATAAGACACTCCAGCTATTCTTCTTTCTAGTCTTGTTCAACAAAACTTGCATCACATAAAACTTCATGGAGAAACTGAGTTTTAAAGGCAGATAATAATGATCCGCAACTTTATGATTATTTTAAATTAAATCAAATTCCTATTTCTATCAAAGTAACATATGTAACAAGTTTTAAAAGGCAAACAGAACGACAAGACTTATAAGAAAAGATGAGTCCCTGCCTCAGCTCTCTGCACCCTGCTTTCTGCTCCTGGGCAGTCTCTTCCAAGTCTTAATTTCTTGGTTCATGTACTATCGTTTCTTCTAAATGGTATGCTAATTCTTGTTTTACCATTTCACGTCTTCTATTGACTTCTATTGTAAATTGAATTGTAACCCTCCAATTCATATGCAGAAGCCCCAAACCCAGCTATGACTTATACTTGAAGATAGGGCCTTTATGGTGAGTAGTAATTACAGTTAAATGAGGTCAGGAGAGTGGGCCTTAATCTGGTAGAACTGGTGCTCTTATAAGAGGAGGAAGAGACACCAGGGCTGTCTTTCAGAGGAAAGGTTATATGGCCAGGAATGGTGGCTCATGCCTGTAATCCCAGCACTCTGGGAGGCTGAGGCAGGTGGATTGCTTGAGCTCAGGAGTTTGAGACCATCCTGAGCAAGGGCCACACCCCATCTCTGAAAACTAGCCAGGTGTTGTAGCTGGTGAGGCTGAGGCAAAAGAATCACTTGAGCCCAAAGGTTTGAAGTTGCTGAGTGAGACTTAATGGTGGGACCACACCTATGGAGCATATGACAAGGGTACAAGTCAAATCTGTCAAGTGTAGAACATAAATGTCTTAGCACAATAATCAAGTAAATGAGGTGAAAGCTATGTTGATTGACTTGATCTAACCACAGCAGATTGTATAAAAGAAAAAATCAACACATCGTACCCACATATGCATAAATGTATTCATGATCTATGTGTATATGACTTTAAAAAAAAAAGCTGTATGAAAACATGGTAAGAAGGTAGCTAGCTGTCTGCAAACTAGGAAGAAAGCCCTCACTCAGAAACAAATTGGCTAGCATGTTGATCTGAAATGTTTCCAGCCTCCAAAACTAGGAAAAAATAAGTTTCAGTCACTCACCCTGCAGTATTTTGTTGTGGCAGCTTTAGCAGATGAATGCACATTTTTCCTATGTAGAAGAGACCTTAGCTCAGTGGTTCTCAACCTTCCTAATGCTGCGACCCTTTAATACAGTTTCTCATGTTGTAGTGACCCCCAACCATAAAATTATTTTTGTTGCTACTTCATAACTGTAATTTTGCTACTATTATGAATCATAATGTAAATATCTGATATACAGAATGGTCTTAGGCGACCCCTGTGAATGGGCTGTTGGACCCCCAAAGGGGTTGCGACCCACAGGTTGAGAACCGCTGCCTTAGCTCTTTCTCACCACCTCCGTGCACCTACCCCACACACATTTACACACACCTCATCTTCTTCTTCCTGATTAAAATGTTTCTCACCCAGTGATGCCCATGTCCCTTTCTCTTTATGC
Source organism: Galagoides demidoff (assembly GCA_963574575.1). NCBI lineage: Eukaryota > Metazoa > Chordata > Mammalia > Primates > Galagidae > Galagoides > Galagoides demidoff. Next base: position 9,210 of record CAUYQV010046587.1, read on the forward strand.
TTGGCAATTTATGTCATGTTATATGTAACATAGTTTCTTAAAAATTTTTTCCCTGACACATTAGTGGAGTTACAGGGTAATAGTCACCTGTTTCCAACCTACCATGCTTAGCCAGAAGCTCTTACAGTCATCTCTACGGTCCTGTCTGCCCCTGGTCATTCTCCACACCCCACTCTGTGCTGATTCGCTGAGAAATGGCTCTGCAGAAGCACTTGTGCTGTCGCCTTCCTCTTATGAAAGGCAGTTTCCCCAGCCCCGGTGTTTAGAGAGGCATGGGAAAGTGGTTTGTAAAGCCTTCTCGGGCACTGTTCAAATAGAAACATCCTAGTTATTATCAATGATAATAAAGTGGAAAAATGTATACACTTAAATTATGTCATCAAGATATCACTGTCAGCTTGACGCCTGTGGCTCAAGAGGCTAAGGTACCAGTCACATATATCTGAGCTGGTGGGTTCGATCCAGGCCAGGCCTGCCAAACAACAATGATGGCTGCAACCAAAAAATAGCCAGGTACTGTGGCAGGCACTACTAGGGGGGCGGAGGCAAGGGAATCGCTTGAGCCCAGGAGTTATAATCCCAGCTACTAGGGAGGTGGAGGCAAGAGAATTGTTTGAGCCCAGGAGTTGGAGGTTGCTGTGAGCTGTGATGTCAGAGCACTCTCTACTCATGGTGACAGCTTGAGGCTCTGTCTCAAAAAAAAGAAAAAAGAAGATATCACTGTCAGCACTTTGATTCAACGGACTTCAGCCTGCATTTCCAACTCTATAATATTCAGTTAAGGACATACTCTCAGTCTTGTGTTCCAGGATACAGGGGTATCCTGGGTACAGGGGACAGCAGACTCACACCACATTTTACATAAACAAATTGGGAAGCCCTTCTAAGGTCCCCAATTCCCTCTAGTGTGCCCTTCTCCTTCTGTTGTGGCTATGCAGATTCTGAATGGCACCAGGTTTTACCCTTGTACATATAATAAGGCTTACATTCCAGTGGTGATACTTGAAATGCCCCACAAATTCTGAGTATAATCCCAACTTCAAAAATTTTCAGGAGTGACATTATAGAATATTGTTTTGCTGAGCTGTATCAGTGTTACACGGATTGAAATGACTTTTCCACTGAATTCATTCATTATTCAAAAAATATATATTGATGAATACATTCCGTATTCCATACACCAAGTAGTAGATGAAAGTAGTAGGTACCATTTATATAGTGCTTACTATATTCTTTATTTACATAAATTAACTCATTTACTTCTCATAAGGATCACATGAGTAAGCTACTATTAGAAGTCCCATTTTACAGATGAGAAAACTGAGGCACAGAAACAAGTAACCTGATTAGTCTACCCCAGGGTCTCAACTCCACAGGGCAATTTTTGTTCCTCTCCCCAGGACATTTGGCAATTTCTGGAGACATTTTATTTCTTATGACTGGTGGTGGTGAGGTGTTATAAAGCCCAGAGATGCTGTTAAACATTCTGCACTGCACAGAATGGCCCCTACAACAAAGAATAATGTCAATAATGCTGCGATTGAGAAGGCTTGGTCTATACCTATCAGTGTGCGGCATTCTTCTGGCAACTTATTTGGCCAATGATGAACATATGGTTTACTTTGGCTCAATCAGACTAAAGGAGAAGACTTTGGCCAGAGGTCACTTCCATTCATTCTTTCTTACTGGGTATGAGCAAGAAGTGTGTGGCCTGATAGGTGGTGGCTACCATCTTCTTACATTGAGAAGAACCAGCTCTGAATGAAGTGATGCTGGCAGCAGAATGGAAGGACAGAAGTAACCTCTGTTCTTGATGACATTACTGAGTAGCCCCAAGCCCTCTCTCAGCTGGAACATAAGCTGCCTTTGGACTTCAAGTTATGTGAGATGATACATCTATACTGCTTAAACTGTTTGAGTGGTAGTTTTCTGTTTCAGTTAGCTGAAAATGTCATAGCCAATACAGTTGGTTATAAAGAGAGTTCTTGGAATTCAGGAAAATCTCTTTCATGTGATCATATTCCTCTTTAGAAACTTATTCTTCTCCCTTCTGGCTGAACTTTGTCTTTTTTTATTTTTTAAATTTTATTCTCTTGCCTCAGCCTCACAAGCAGCTGGGACTACAGGCACCTGCCACAATGCCCAGCCATCTTTTCTGTTGCAGTTGTCATTGTGTTTTAGCTGGCCCGGGTCGGGCTCAAACCCGCCAGCCTCGGTGTATGTGGCCAGCGCCCTACCCACTGAACTACGGGTGCCGCCCTGAACTTTGTCTTTTGAGGAGATTAGGAGACCCTGTCTTCAGCTTGGATCTCCTTCCATCTTAATAAATGCATGCAAGGGACAGACTTTGTGGCACCAATGGACAAACAGAGGAGCAAGCCATGTGCCAGAGAAGAAGACCAGGCCAATGAGGGAAGGCCATGTGTTCCTACATGGGAACACGGACTATTATCCACATGAAAATCAGGGAAATGAATTGTTGAACTCTGCGGAAAGGATAATCTGCTCATTGAAATGTAGAAAACAGAAAGTATGAGCTGGGCTTCGGAGGGAAGCTTTCGACAAAGTTGAAGGAATTGAAAAAGGTGATCTTGCACTTCAAACTAATGGAGGTAGTAACCTGAACTGTTTGGCACCCACATGGCCCATCCACATGCGCTCTGGAGGTGGCCATGTCCATTATTTATCCCAGGAACCACAATCTTGTTAGTGCCCAAGTACCTGCCTGAGATCATAGAGGAGCCCCACCTCCTTTCATGTCATGAGGCACATCTGTGAACAAGTGAGTAGAGAAAGGAGACAAGCGCTTGCTTCTAGAAGCTTGAGAACACCTTAAATCAGTGGTTCTCAACCTTCCTAATGCCGCGACCCCTTTAATACAGTTCCTCGTGTTGACCCACATTAAAGGGTCGTGGCATTAGGAAGGTTCAGAACCACTGCCTTAAATGAATTAAATTGGATGACCTTCTCAAACATCTACACCCCATTAGGGAGTTTCTAGAGTCTGCAGATAGACAGGCATCATTTTGTTTTGAAAGTAAATTCTTAATTTGGTTTCTGAGCCTTGGAAAATATAATAATTCCAGCATGACCTGCCAAAAATAACATGTTTTTATGGTGCCTGGTACTTGTTACTACATTGTATGTGCTTTTCCAAATGAGCTCAATGAATATTGATTCCTCTCATCCTGGATTTGACAGTAAGTAGCCAGTAAACACATACTCCCCTGGGGGCCTAACTTCCTTCAGAGCTCTCTAACATGCACAGAAAACAAACAAAAAAACAAACAAAGAAACGGGGGGGGGGGGGGGGGTTCCAACATTATGTTTCCCAGCTCCCGGGACAACCTGGCAAAAAAGATGGAGTTGGAAGCAGGAGGTTATAATTGGGTGCAGAGGGCTCTGCAAAGTGCAAGTGAT
>CAUYQV010046588.1:0-31720 GCA_963574575.1 Galagoides demidoff
CGCCTGTGGTCCCAGCTACTTGGGAGGCAGAGGCAGGAGACTCGCTTGAGCCCAGGAGTTGGAGGTTGCTATGAGCTGTGATGCCATGGCACTCTACCCAGGGGGATAGCTTGAGGCTCTGTCTCAAAAAAAAAAAAAGTATGTATAAAAATTGCTTATGTAACATTTTGTTTCATTATCAAATTTTGCCTTTAAGAAAAGGACAAATTGGCTTGGCGCCTGTGGCTCAAGTGGCTAAGGTGTCAGCCACATACACCTAAGGTGGCGGGTTTGAATCCAGCCCAGGCCCACCAAAAGAACAATGACGGCTGCAACCAAAAAAATAGCTGGGCATTGTGGCAGGGACCTGTGGTCCCAGCTACTTGGGAGGCTGAGGCAGAAGACTCTCTTGAGCCCAGGAGTTGGAGGTTGCTGTGAGCTGTGATGCCAGAGCACTCCAGCCAGGGGGATAGCTTGAGGCTCTGTCTCAAAAAAAAAAAAGGACAAATTTTTAAAAAATGTAGTGTTGTATTTATAAATAACTAATGGCTAATGTAAGACCAATGGTTTGGGGCAGTTCTTTCAACTTTCTCACAAATTGGCCAAGCCAGTAGGGGTGGTCTTCATTCCTAGTATGAGAAAAAAGCAGATGCGATGTAATCATGTTGATGATTATATATTTTTTCGTTTTTTAAACATTTTTAAAGCATTATTTTCTTTCTAAAACCAGAATAATCTGTAAGTTAATTTTGAGTCTATGTATGCAACGTATAGATCTGTGAAAATCTCTTTGAGGCAATGTTACCAAACTATAACTGTGTTTGTGTCCCGCGTTCTGATTCTATTTCCTGCCCTGGTTCTTTATGCTTCATGCCTTTAGCCAGCTGTCTACTATAGGTATAAATCAGTGGTTTTCAAGAACTAGAGGAAGGGGCAGGAACGCTGACTGCCAAGGGACATTTGGCAATGTCTGGAGACATTTTGGTTATCACAACCCTGGAAGTGGGTGGTTCTACTGTTGTCTAGGGGTGTAGAGGCTGAACGTCCTACAGTGCACAGGACAGCTCACCACAGCAAAGAATTATCTGGCCCCAAATGCCAGTAGTGCTGAAGTTCAGAAATCATTGTACTATGTAAACAGAGTCTATCTATGAAAGATAACATTGTAAAGCCAGGAAATGGTCAAAAGTAGCAGGATTTAGTGGAATAACAAATGGAATGAGTAACTGTCTCATGAGCAAACTCATCCTCTCCAGCCCCTGTGCACGTTTAATCACAGGCTCTCAAATGTTCCATTCCGAAAGGAAAATCTACAAATTTAAATTCTTATGTGTTATTTATTGATTGAAAAATCTGAAAACAGACACCATACTGCTTTTACTACTGTAAACCCTTGGGGCTTTGCTGAACAGGTCAAATCTGTCTCTGGGATTTTAAAAACCAAACTTGGGAGAGAGAAAACTTTCCTCTACAAAGGAGAAAATTACACCAACCTACAAGAATAAATGGACGTGAGAGACCGAAATAAAGGGCCTTCTGAAGGTGTGCTGGCTACGGAGTCCACTCATCCCTCTTGTTGCTTACAGAGCAAAAAGGTTAATCCATTTTGCTTAAGCCAACTTGAATTGGATTTCTGTCACTTGCAACCAAAAAAGTCTTGAATAAAGACTGGGTGCGGTAGCTCATAAGTAATCTTAGCACTTTGGGTTCACAGGTTTGAGACCAGCCTGAGCCAGAGCGAGACAACGTCTCTAAAATAGCCAGACATTGTGGCAGGTGCCTGTAATCCCAGCTACTTGGGAGGCTGAGGCAAGAGAATTGCTTGAACCCAGGAGTTTGAGGTTAGCTGTGATGCCACGGTGCTCTACCAAGGGTGACAAAGTGAGACTCTGTCTTGAAAAAAAGTCCTGAGTAATATACTGGTAGATTAATACAGACTGTATTTTAAGAATTAGCAATATGTAATAAATAATAAACATGAAGATTGAATTTAGATTAGTTTTTGATTATAAGGCTTAAGATAGAAAACCCAATCTAAACCATTCATTCACCAACATCTGTACCTAACATGAACCAAATATTCTGTGCTTGACTGGGTGCACAGACAAATACAAAATTTTCTCTCCTTTCAAGGAATTCTCAGTCTAGTTGGGGAGACAGGAAGGTACCATGTGGTGTGAGCGCAATGCCAGAAATAAGCATATCTCATGGGAGCCCACCAAAGGGGCACTGACCTCTAAAGGATCAGAATAACTTAGAGATGGTGACTGTCAAAGGAGTCTTCAAGGACATTAAACGGGTAAAGCAGGGAGTAAGGAGGGCATTTTGGCTGCACAGAGTGAGCTCTAGAGGCTGGTTGGAGAGGAATAGGAAGGTAAGACTGAGACGCTGCCAGTAGCTCATTGTAATGGAATGTGGAATGGGAGGGATAGCTTTGGTACTGGGATAAGAGAGTGGCCAGGAAACAGGCTGGAGTAGAGGCTGGGAGTTGTGTCTTTAAGGTCTTGGCGAAAAACTAGGACTTTATCCCAAAAGTTTGGGGGAGCCACTACTGGGTTTTATGCAGGGGAACTACCCGATACATATTAGAAATATCACTGTGTAAGATAAGGATAACAGCTACCTGGCTGTTGCAAAGATCATAGACAATATTTAAAGTGGTAGTTACCGTACTTAAAGGAGGACAAGCCAAAACATGCAGCCTCTTTTTGTTCCAAATACTGTTAAAAACTCAGGGTTGGGTAGACAAGCTAATAGATGGCTCCACACAAGAAAAAAAAATCAATTCAATTGAAGAAGGCGGGGGAGGAAGGAGGGAGGGGGAAGAGGGAAGGAGGGAGGAGGAGGGTTGGTGTGCTCCCACTTAATGGGCATAATGTAAGGGTGTATGGCACATCTCCCAGGTGCAGGACACACTACGGGGACTGCATAAGAAATGCAAATACTGGCTCAGCGCCTGTGGCTCAAGCGGCTAAGGCGCCAGCCACGTACACCTAAGGTGGCGGGTTCGAATCCCCAGCCCGGGCCGCCAAACAACAATGATGGCTGCAACCAAAAAACAGCCAGGCGTTGTGGTGGGTGCCTGTGGTCCCAGCTACTTGTGAGGCGGAGGCAGGAGACTCTCTTGAGCCCAGGAGTTGGAGGTTGCTATGATCTGTGATGCCATGGCACTCTACCCAGGGGGATAGCTTTGAGGCTCCGTCTCAAAAAAAAAAAAAAAAAAAACAACTTTCTTTTCCAGGGGTACAAACATTTTAGTTGCATGAATTGCTTTTATATCGTTTAAGTCAAACTTGGGAATGTGCCCATCACCTGTCTTGTTACTTTTTAACTCCAGGGATGATTGGACCCGCGGTATTCTTAGTAGCCGCGGGATATATAGGCTGTGATTACTCTTTGGCTGTTGCGTTCCTGACCATATCAACAACTCTGGGAGGTTTCTGCCCTTCTGGATTTATCATCAACCATCTGGATATTGCTCCTTCGTGAGTACTTATACAGATTTGCTGGGATTGATTTAAACTCTTTTATTTTAATCATGGTAAAATATATATAACATAAAATTCACCTTTTTTTTTGCAAAAGAGGGAGAATACAAGAGGGGGAAAGAACCTCTGGCCCAGGGTGGTGGGGGAGGGGGAAGGGATCCAAGTAGGATGTACCCAGAAGTCAGCGTTTTTAAATACAAGTTCTGTGGCATTAAGTATTCACATTGTTATGCAACTATCACCACCCAGCATCTCTACAACTATTTCATCTACACTATTCCCCCACTGCCCTCTTCTCCTAGGCCCTAGCAACCATAATTCTTTCTGCCCTTTAAGAATTTAACTACTGTTGGAATGACTTTAATTCTTTACAAAATGTCAATTAAAAAATTTTCAACTTATATGATAATTAAAGCATGAAATTGTCTTTAAACTGAAACCTTTAAATAAATCACCTATCCCCTGAGTGTCCCCATAAGAATATTGCAATAACACATTATAACTATTTCCATCCACCCAGCTGCAGCAGGACTCTGAAAGAGGAAACCGTCTTATCCTCAGAGCTCAGCATGGTATTTAGTTGGATGGATGAATGCCAAAGATCACACCATAGCTTTGTCTAATTATTATACTGCCTGTGTGCAAGTGTATTTGTACAGCACTTGGTAGTCTGCAAGTCACTTGCACAAACATTATCTTGTTTTACCCTAAAACAGTCCTATGAAACAGGTATTCTTGCCCAATCGTAAGGCAAGGAAGCTTAAGTTCAGATAAGTTAAGTGATTTTTCTTAGACCACACAGCTAATAAATGATACAGACAAAAATGTAAACATAAAATTGTTACTTTTAAGCCCAAATTTCTTTCTGCAACTCTCTGAAAACGTCCTTTGGGCCCCATACTTCGAGAATTCTTGTGTGCCAGTGGACAAGGTAAAGGAGAGAGCTGAGTGAGTATTTTAACCCCCAAACTTTAGTACACTCTATTTGTGAAAATAACGGATATGAATTTATCTTTGGAGAAAAGACAGGTGGTCTCCCACCCTCCTTCAGCTACCCCAAAACCTTCACACCGATTCCTGTTAATCCTCAGTCTCCCGTCCCTCCAATACACACTCTGAGTAAGCCCACCTGCCACCCCCCAGGGAACTGTGGCAGACCTTTGAAATCATTCTAATCTATTCTCTCATTTTATGTAAGACCAAGTCCGAGAAAGCCATGCAAGGGTAGCGACTGAGTGTGCCGGTCCCCCGCTGAGCCTCCCTCTGCCACTCTCCAGAACCTTCTGCTGAGATGCTGGGCCCTGTTTAGCTGGTAGCTTTTCCTCTCCTGCCCAGTCCACACCCCAGTTCTTGGAGAAGACTTTCAGACAATTGTGACTCCTTTTTTCTCTTCATTCTCCCTATGCATTCCATTTGTAATTTTGTGTGAAACTTCCATATTTTCTCTTCTATTTTCAAATAGAGAATAAATTGTTGTGAGCTGTAGTCACACTGGAACTGTATTCTTCCTGTCTAACTGTACTTTGTATATGCATTAACCCACCTCTCTCTGGCCCCCACTGTCCAGGCTCTGTGACCTCCATTCTGGTCACCACCTCCCCGCCATTGTCTCTTTTGACACCACACATGGGTGAGATCACACGATATTTGTCTTTCTGGTCCTTTAGGTTCTTCCATGTTGCTGCAGATGACAGAATTTCATTCTTTTTTATGGCTGAATAATACACGTGTTCCACTGTGTTACTACTTGTCTTTAGAGATCTTTCTTTTTTTTTTTTTTTTGAGACGGAGCCTCAAGCTGTCCCCCCGGGTAGAGTGCCATGGCATCACAGCTCATAGCAACCTCTAACTCCTGGGCTCAAGCAAGTCTCCTGCCTCCGCCTCCCAAGTAGCTGGGACTACAGGCGCCCGCCACAACGCCCGGCCATTTTTTTGGTTGCAGCCATCATTGTTGTTTGGCGGGCCTGGGCTGGGGATTCGAACCTGCCACCTTAGGTGTACGTGGCTGGCGCCGAGCCTATAGTCCCACTTCTAAGGTATGACCTTTTTGGATCTCTGTTGAATGCTACCAGTATTCAGTAAGGTCCTTCCCTCTTACTGGTTGGAACTCATTCAAATGTCTTGAGTTTTGGTATTGTGCAACTCACAGCTCCCTAGTAGTTCTTTGCCTGAACTCATGGAGTCTCGTCTTTGAGGTGCAGCTTTATATTTAGCAGAATTGTCAGGAAATGTCTAAGCAGATTTCTGGAGCTCTTTTTCTCCCTCCTCTTCAGTATATGGCTCCTCAAATTTCAGTTGTATACATGTAATAGCCTCTTTCAAGTCTGATCTTTTGTTGGCTGTGTGCCAGGGTTTTATAAATACCTTTGAATAAATTCCTGGTGATAGGGCTTGTCGTATTTATTTCCTCTCTCTCAAGGATGATAGTTCTATGCTGTTGTCCAGTTTCTGAAAACAGTTGTTTCAGATATTTTGTGCATTTTCTAGTTGCTTATGGCTAGTGGGCTTAGTTTTGTGAGCTGGTTTGTACTTCTGCATCAAAAAATTAGGACAACTCTTTGCCCAGTTCTTTAGGACACAACTGTCATACTTCTCTTAAAGTTTACTTTTTCTAGAGTAAAATGCTCCCATTTTATTCGAGTGATACATGGTCAATCTTTGTAAATTACCAGTCTGGTCATATGTATTCTCTTGGTTTATAACCTCAAAGAGACTTTTCTAGTCCTGATATGTCTTGATGTGAGCGAATAAGACAACCATGTAACTAGACATAAATAATTAACAAATGTGTATTTAGGTGTCTAGTGTCCAGGACTAGTTTAGGTGGGTAGAGGTTCATGAAAGTTTTCAATATAGGTTGGTGAGGTTTATTCTGTGTGAGTAAAGATCTAACTTTTATTATAGTAACTTCTTTGGAAGAGATGCTATACATACTCTTAAGGGCAGTGTAATCTATACCTTCTAAATGTATCAAACTTTATGAACATGTAGTAGTTACCACAAAATTTTTTTTTAATATTTTTACTTAGATTTCAGCATGCCATGGGGGGAGTACCTGCCTGGGCAGATACTAATAAGCGAAAAACATCCTCAGATGGTGAGTGTTGATATCTCTGTTTAAGTTAGTCAACAAATCTCTATTTCTGTTCTGTTGTTATTTGAGCTTTTTTATGAGGCTTAGTACAACGTGATGTTTCAAATGTCTTTGTTTTTTTTTTTTTGAGATGGGGTCTCACAATGTTCCCTAGGCTGGTTTCAAATTAATGGGCTCAGGGGATCCTCCTATCTCAGCTTCCTGAGTAGCTAGGACTACAGGTACGTCATTGTGCCTGCCTCTTTTTAATTTTTATTGTATGTGTATATATATACACATACGCACACACACACATATATATATGTTTGGGTTTTTTTGGAGACAGAGTCTCACTCTATGGCCCTGGGTAGAGTGCTGTGGGGTCATATAACAGAAACCTCAAATTCCTGGGCTCAGGCAATCCTCTTGCCTCAGCCTCCAGAGTAACTGGGATTACAGGTACCTGCCACTAGGCCCAGCTATTTTTTGGTAGAGATGGGGTCTTGAACTACTGAGCTCAAAGGATCCACCTGCCTCAGCCTCCCAGAGTGTTGGAATTACAGGTGTGAGCCACTGCACTCGGTCTTCTTTTTTTTTCCTTTAATATCTGAAATTAAAGTCTACTATTTCTTTGCAGGAAGTCTTTTTTTTTAAAAACAGTGTAAGGCTTATTTAATAACATATTTTCTACTGTAATAAAAATAAAAGTAGATAAATTTTGTTTCTTTTTCAATAGATCTGTGCTGGATTAAGGGGAAATGAGTATTGGAATGTCTTCCCAGTGAGCACATACCATTGCCCAAATTATTAGTCACATTGTAAAAAGCTGTTTTTCAGCTTGAGGTTTTAAGTTTGGGTTGTACCATAATTGTTTTATATACTTTCTAGATCTTTTGAGTTTAGATATTATGAGTGGCTTAGCCAAGATCTGATCTTGTCTGTTTTAGAATTATAAATTTTAAACTTAGAATTAATCTTCCAAATCTTGAGTTTGGAGTATATCCTCTCACATAATATAGATGCCTCCTTCCTTAGCATTTCTGATATTTTATTATCTTCTGTTTGATTACCCACTACTACTATCTCTCCTTTGGATATTGGTTGGTTGGTTTGTTTCTACGTAGGTAATTTGACAGGGTGCCCTTGCAATTCCAGACCATTTTTATTCCAATGTGGAATTGTGAAGGTTCAAAGCCAGGTTTTTGGAAGATTTTCTTATAATTCTTTGATTTCACCCTTAGTCCTAGGTGTAGCCTTTTGCGGCCCCAGTCCAAAGCCTGGTGGTTTACTGGACCACTTCAAGATGCTGAGGGGGGGCTTTTTAGTGCTAGTTTTTGCTTCATAGATTGATTGATTGATTTTTTTTAAGACAGTCTCACTTTGTCACTGTTGGTAGAATGCCATAGTATCATAGCTTACAGTAACCTCAAACTCCTGGGCTCTAGTGATACTCTGGCCTCAGCCTACTGAGAAGCTGGGACTACAGGTGCCCACCACAGTGCCCAGCTATTTTTAGAGATGTGAGTCTCACTCTTGCTCAGGCTAGTCTCAAACGCCTGAGCTCAGGCAGTCCACCTGCCTCGGCCTCCCAGAGTGCTGGGATTACAGACATGAGCCACTGCACCCAGCTTCATAGATGTTCTTACAGAGTCTCCTCAGCTTCTCATCTGTCTCTACTAGAACCATCAATCATCTCCAGTGGAAAAGCAGCACGTTAGATCTCCCTGAGATTCTGATTACACAATTTGACATTGATCTTTTCTTTTTTTTTTTTTTGAGATGGAGTCTCAAGCTATCCCCCCGGGTAGAGTGCTGTGGCATCACAGCTCACAGTAACCTCTAACTCCTGGGCTCAAGCGAGTCTCCTGCGTCAGCCTTCCAAGTAGCTGGGACCACAGGCGCCCGCCACAACGCCTGGCTATTTTTTGGTTGCAGCCATCATTGTTATTTTGACGGGCCTGGCTGGATTCAAACCCGCCACCTTAGATGCATGTGGCTGGTGCCTTAGCCACTTGAGCCACAGGTGCCGAGCCGACATTGATCTTTTTGTTCAGCTAAAAGTTGTAGTTCTTTTTTTTATGTGAGTTAAATTAGATCTGTTGTCCACCCTATTGCCTGTTTTGCCATAATTACAAGTTGCTCTTTTGAATGAAATGCTGGCTTTAAACTTTTATTTCACTTCATCTTAGTTTAATAGCCATCTGTGTTTGTGTTAGCCTTTTACTCCAGAGTCAAGCTTTGATTTTAACTATAGATACTAAGTTATGTTCATCTTTTCCCGCTTCTTTTTGTTGTGCTTTGTTTTTGCTTTTATCAATTACAGCTTTAAAAAGTGATTGAGGTTGGGACTGGAGTTGAAGTTGGAAATACAGAGGTTTGGGGGAAGTAAAGGCCTTCTCAGTGATTCTAAATATCGGCTTTGTGGGTTTTTTTTTAACTTAGATGAAAGTGAAGAGGATGAGGATGAAGATGATTTGTTGCAAAGGACTGGGAATTTCATATCCACATCAACTTCTCTTCCAAGAGGAATCTTGAAGGTGAGAGTCACTGATGTTGGAGCCTATCTAGCTACTTACCTCTGAAATTCAGTCTGCTTCCCAGTTACAGATCTATGGATTCCTGTCATCTGTAGGATTAAATACATGTGCTGTTATTTTGCCTTGGTAAATATTTACATTAGAGTTTTTTATTTCCTTTTGCAAAAAAAGGATTGAGATTCTTAATTACATTCCCAGTAATTCTAGAAATCTTACTTGATTTCTTTTGCATGTCTCTTCATTTTTGTTGGTATCAGTCTGATCCTACTGTTGTCATCTCTTACACAGCATATTGCTCTGTGACTGGTTTCTACTTCCACTTTGCCTCTTCCTAAGCCATTCTTCATATACCAGCTATGTACCAGCTAGAAGGATTTTTTAAAAAGAAAACATCCAGGTGCCTGTGTCTCAGTGGGTAGTGCGCCAGCCCCATATACCGAGGGTGTGGGTTAGAACCTGGCCCCAGCCAAACTGCAATAAAAAAATAACCAGGCATTTTTTTTTATAATGCCCAGCTGTAGTTCCCAGCTACTTAGAAGGCTGAGGCAAGAGAATCGCCTAAGCCCAAGAGCTGGAGGTTGCTGTGAGCTTTGACACCACCCCACTCTACCTAGGGTGACAAAATGAGACTGTTTGGGGTGGGAGGAAGAAAAGAAAACAGTCATGTGATTTTTCATTGTTTTTTCAAAAGTTGTGAATTTCTTATTACAATCTACACTGTTCTTCATGATCTGGCTTCATTCTACATCTTCGCCTTGTTTCTGATCTCTTTCCCTTATCCACTATTTCCTTTTTAGGTTTCTTGAATGTGCTGAGTCCTTTCTTACCTCTGAACCATTACTCTAGATCTTCCCTTCTGCCTGTTTGTTCTTCAAGCACTGCTAATGTCTCATTCTTACCTTTGTGTTCCAGTGGCACTTTAGATGAGACTTCTCTAAAGCAGACTATGCTAGTTAATTTCTGTCTCATCACTGTCCAGCTCATTCGTTGTACTTACCTAGTGCCTACCCAGCATGGCGCTTTAGTTAAATATCTGCCAGATTAATGGATCTCTCTGTGGCATAGATATTTTTCAAGTTGTATGATGGCATGTGTAGTTTGATAGGCTAGGGGAATCTGTTAATGTAAATTGCTAGGACACGGTAATTCTACCCCTCTCCACCTTATGAGGACAATTTATTCAGCTCCTCACAGGGTAAATTCACCTCCATTGAAAATGTAGTTATTGTAAAAATTTAACTTTAGTGGTTAAAAGTAAAACACACATATAATACTTTGTTTTAAATTGAATTTTAAAAATTTGGGATGAAAACCTGTAAAAACAGAAGAAATAACTGAAAATAGTTTGTGATTCATGAGATAATTAGTACTATAAAATAGCAACCATGTGCCATGAGGAAAAATAAAGTAAGCAATCTGTGCCAACCACAGAACTGTGGGGACAACTGCAGTGCCTATTATATTTGTGCCATGAATGCAAAGATGCTAGAGTAGAATTTTAAGTAAAATTTCCCCAGAAGTGAAAAATCTCTTAACCCAAATGGATGAATCTTGGGGAAATAATTGGATACTGGTACTTTAAGAATACTTAATACATTTAAGCTTCTAGACATGAAAAGGACCTTCATGATTTATTTAATCCCTCCTTTTGAAAGACATTCAAGTAGATTCTCATAAAGTGACTTGCTAGTTGATGCCAGAGCTGTGCTCTTTGGTTACCAAAATGTATTTTCCTTATAAACTATAATGTCTTTTCTTTATGCGCTAAATAAAGAAAATGATGTTAACCCATTAAATTGATAAAATTGATAAAATTCCAGCTTTATTTTTCCATAGATGAAGAACTGCCAACATGCTAATGCTGAACGTCCTACTACAGCTCGGATCTCATCTGTGCAGTTTCATCCTTGTGCACAGGTTGTGATGGTTGCTGGATTAGATAATGCTGTATCATTATTTCAGGTATGCATTTTGAAGTGAAGACTTAAAGTGAAAAGTGTGTACTACCAACATACAGAGTCCATGGAAATAACCAAAAGAATCGTTTTGTACTTCCTTATAGGTTGATGGGAAAACAAATCCTAAAATCCAAAGCATTTATTTGGAAAGGTTTCCAATCTTTAAGGCTTGTTTTAGTGCTAATGGAGAAGAGGTTTTAGCCACGAGTACCCACAGCAAGGTTCTTTATATCTATGACATGCTAGCAGGAAAGTTAATTCCTGTGCATCAAGTGAGAGGTAAGATTTCTTCTGAATATAGAATTTGTTATATTCCCTAAGCTGGGTTCATTTAATAGTGATTATATCCACTTTTTTCACCCCATTAGATTCTTAAAAATAAGAATTTCTTTATAGTATTTAGAAATTGTTATTGTGTTGTTGAGGTACTATGTTTGAATGAAATCTGTAAACTGACTTTTTAATTTTTATTTATTTATTTATTTATTTATTGAGACAGTTTTAAGCTGTCCCCCTGGGCAAGTTTCAAGCTGATGCCCATGGCATCATAGCTCACAGCTACCTCCAACTCTTGGGCTCAAGCAATCTTCTTGCCTCAGTTTTTCTATTTTTAGTAGAGATAGTGTCTTGCTTTTTGCTCAGGCTAGTCTCAAACATGAGTCATGAGCTCAAGCTATCTGCCTGCCTTGGCCTAAACCTCTAGGATTATAGATGTGAAGCACCACGCTGCACCCGAAGTGACTTTTTTAGGGAAATGTATATCTCCAAGACCAGAGGAGCAGTTGTAAATATTTAGATGTAAAGTTAGCAATTGATGCAGCAGAAAGAGCATGAGCCAGGGAACTATATGACCTGGGGTCCACTTCCTTGGATGACCCATCTGATCTTCAGGAAATTTGGATATTGTCTAGTTTCAGTGTTTGTTGTAATAGGGTTTTTATTTATATGTAAAGAGAATAAAGCACTGATTTGGGGGGCACTTATGTACTTACTCCTTAAAAAAATAAACCTTTTTTAGCAAATGGAAATTTATCCTCTACCTTACCTATTCTCCCTTGTTATTTCCCTACCCCTGTTACTCCAAAATACACTGACACATTTATGAATCCTTTGGGAGCCAAAGTCCTTCTAATGGGGTTGGCCAGGTTAACATCAAATCTTTGGAGGTAGTATTGGCATATGCTACTATACAGTTCTTAGTAAACTGCTTGTGTGTGCCCCTGGAAAGGACAAGAGGAGCTCTGTGCAGAATGTTTCTACTAGTGGTTAAAAGAGCAAGGCCAACTTGGGAAACATTTATGATGTTTGTCTTCAGCATATCCAGTCTTATCTTTCCAGTATTCCCTGACAGCTTTAATGATCCTTCCCTAATAGGTTCTTTGTTTATCTAGTCATGCCTCTTTTTTGAGACAGAGCCTCAAGCTGTCACCCTGGATAGGGTGGCATCACAGCTCACAGCAACCTCTACCTCCTGGGCTCAAGTGATTCTCCTGCCTCCGCCTCCCAAGTAGCTGGGACTATAGGCGCCAGCCACAACACCTGGCTATTTTTTTTTTTTTTGGGTTGCAGCCGTCACTGTTGTCTGGCGGGCCTGGGCTAGATTCAAACCCGCCAGCTCAGGTGTATGTGGTTGGCGCCTTAGCCACTTGAGTCACAGGTGCCAAGCCTCTAGTCATGCTTTAATTCAGGGCATCTCAGAAGTTAATATGTACATGAATCACCTGGAGATCTTGTTAAGCTACAGATTCTTACTCTGTGGGTCTTAGGTGGGTTTGGCTTTGTATTTCTGAAAAGCTCTCAGCTGATGCCAGTGGTATGTAGATGTCACTTTGTTGAAAAGCCTAAACTGTCTTCTCATATTGAAATACAAAGCGATGTGTACTAATCATTTTTACATATCATTTTACTATCAAACGGAATTTAGTCCTTCCTTGTCTTGCATCCTCTTGAGAAAAAGCACCGAGGGTTGGCCAAGATAGGGTTAGTGATCTTTACCCTGAATCTGCTAGGTGTATAGGAGTGAGTATCCACTCACCAGCTGCTTTCAAGGCATGACATTAATTTTTCTTTTTTCTCTTTCCTCTGTAAGCATAGGCTGGTAATAATGATAGTAATAGTTGCGATAAATGCATTCCTTTAGTGGTGGTGTGTTATTGAGCACTATTCTCAGTCTTTTGTCATAGAACTATAAATAACTCAAGAAACTAATTAGGGACAGTAGACTAGGGGAAGATTGCTGACTGATTAGGACATGTAAATCTTATGTGTGTGCAAACCCTTGGTGGTAAGTGCTACTTTGAAAACCAGAAGGTACAGAGTTGGTACAAGTGGTGTGTTGATTAATCTGTCAGGGGTCATAACCTGGGGCTCATAATGTGGGAACTACGGACTCTCACAATTCTCTGGATAGAATTCAGGGGTCTATGAGGTAGCATGAGAAAAACATTACATCTTTATTTTCTCTAACCTCCAACTGAAATTCAGCATTTCGTTGAGTTATGAATTTTTTGAACAACATCATTTTGAGAAGGGGACTGTATGCTTTATCAGACTGCCAAAGGGTCCAGGGCTCTAGAAGGAGTAGGAACCATAGAGCAGTTTCTGTTTATCTTTGAGAAGGACAGTTTTTTTTTTTTTTGAGAGAGTCTTACTGTGTTGCCCTGGGTAAAGTGCCATGGCGTCATAGCTCACAGCAATCTCAAATTCTTGGGCTTAAGTGATTGTCTTGCTTCAGCCTCCCAACTGGGACTACAGGTGCCTGCCACAACACCCGGCTTATTTTGTTGTTGTTGTTGTTACTGTTGTTTAGCAGGCCTGGGCTGGGCTCGAACCCACCATCCTCAATGTATGTGGCTAGTACCCTAACCACTGAGCTACTGGCACTGAGCCTGAGAAGGACAGTTTTTAAGATATGTCTTGTTCTCAATATATGAAGGAATTTAACCACTTGGAGATCAGCTGCTAGTCAGGTAGCCATTTTGATTTTAGGCATTATGGTATGGTAGTGTCTGAGCCTCAGTTTTTTCTTTTCCTTTTTTTTTGAGACAGAGCCTCAAGCTATCACCCGGGTACAGTGCCGTGGCATCACAGCTCACAGCAACCTCCAACTCCTGGGCTCAAGCGAGTCTCCTGCCTCAGCCTCCCAAGTAGCTGGGACCACAGGCACCCACCACCACGCCTGACTATTTTTTGTTTGCAGCCATCATTGTTGTTTGGCGGGCCGGGCTGGATTCAAACCTGTCACCTTAGGTGTATGTGGCTGGCACCTTAGCCACTTGAGCCACAGACGCTAAGCCAGTTTTTTCTTTCTATAAATTCAGAGGTTCATATAAAAAAATGATTGTTTTTAAAGCTCTTTACTTAGCACCTGCCATGTAGTAAATGCTCAATGAATGGTAACCCTTGTCAGTGTTAGGAACAACATGTAATCTGATCCACTTGCCATCAGTTGGAGTTTGGGTATTTGTCATTCCTTTTTTATTAGTTGCTTCACAGTTGTCCTGAAAGTCTCATTCACCAATCTGTAAAATGATTTACATCTGACATCTTTAAATCATTGCAATTTATTTTCCTAGGCCGTATTATAAATTTTATCTGGCTCCTATTTTGAAAGGTCAAACATTTGTAAAGGACAATTATAAGACTGATATTAGCGCTTATTGTCACTTTTTTATGTGGCTAAAAGAAAATGCTATAGTATACACGTGCATAAATATATAAATAGTATAATATGTTGTAAACTTTGGGTAAAAATACAGTTGTCTTTTCTTATTTTTCCAGTTAATTGCTGAAGCAGCCTTCCTGTCCTTATTTGTTGGAAGTCTATTATTTCCTGCTTGAGAACAACCCTCCATTGAATTGCTCCCAAATAGCAGCCTTATATAGGCCAAAAGTGTAAGGTCTTCTAGCCACTCCCTGGCAGAGAGCAGTGGTCCGTGTAGTGAGTCCTCTGGCATGTTACCTCTTGCTGCCACATTGAACACATTGTGTTCATACTGGTCCTGCACTATATGCAGGCGCTTTGTTCACTGTTACTCTGATGATGCCCACTCAGTCCGTATCCCTATAGGACTGCGTTGGTACCCAGCTGTAGCTCCAAGGCAAACACTTTAGTTCACTTTTGCATTTCCACTGCCTGACACTATGCCACATTAGGGTTAGGTCTAGCAGGGTTTCTAGCTGTAGCTTCATGCTGTGCTAGAACTAGCTGCCCGTCCTTGCCTCATTATGTAATGATATACTCCTTGTGTTTGGAATAACTTTTTTATACTGTAGGCAGCACATAAGGTTTATCCAGCATTTGGGATTAAATCACTTAATAGGAGTAACGAAGTGTACCCTTCATAGAAGGAGACTGGTCATCAGCAGAAGTAACTCCAGTGATTGGAAATAATGTCTCAGTTGATACTGGGAAACACAAGTCTAACCAAGGAAACTAGGATGTAGCCTCTGGAAGGCAAGACTAGAGTGGGATGTTAGTTTATAGTAGTGTGAAATAGGAGCACCAGCTAGCATTTTCCTTTAAGGGAAAAGGGTACTTCACCAGCTTTTCCTAAATCCTTTTTCTCTAATATTTTAATTTAGCAACTTAAAATTTTTGAAATAGGTGTATGTATTTTTTGACTAGGCAATACATTTACAAAGTACAGAAATCTAATATGTGTGAATGGGTGTAGAGTGAAAAGTCACTTATGCTCCATCTCCCTGATCATCTCCCTTCTCTGGAGATAACCAGTTGTACCCATTCTTCTATTCTTTCTATTTGACAACCCCTTAATAAGTAAGTTGGCTCTAAGCATTTTGGTATTAGGTTCATAGTCAGTATGAACCTTTTAGATACGGAGAAAAGGACATGACCTTTTGTAAATAAGTTAACTGTGGTTTATTTACCTATCTCTGAGAAGCTAGTCAACTTTAAATACACTTGACAAGTTGTGAATTCTAATTTGGACCCACAAAATTAGACTCTTGTTTATCATGAAATGCTTTGTGGGTGGCCAGCAACTCGTTTATATATATATATCATTATAGCTATCTCTAATGGTAGTGTAGGTCCTTTCTAGTAATGAACTTTGTGACAAAGAAGTATAATTTATTCTTCCAGTTATTTAGAGGTATTAATGCTTACATTTGGAAAATTAGTTGATAAGTTTATTGTATGGAGAGCTGAAGCTCTGCCCGCAATTAAAATGGTGAATGCTAAGTAAGACCGTGAGAGGTTTGCTAAGCTCTATATAGTTACCTTACGTTTGGGTCAAACTCATTGATGTGTAATGTTGACTTATGCAGAGTCTGAGCCAAGGTTCTGTTTAATTTGAAGCACTTACATCTTTTAAAAGTAAGAAATTGAATTGTCAGTTAAAGGGAGCTTTATTGAAAACCATATTAAGCCTTATTTAAATGATTCATCTCCTTTCTTAGGTTTGAAAGAGAAGATAGTGAGGAGCTTTGAAATCTCCCCAGATGGGTCCTTCTTGCTCATAAATGGCATCGCTGGGTATCTTCATTTGCTGTTAGTGAAGGTGAAGCATCTTTAGTTGTTGTTTGTTCTTCTCCGGTAGGACTTTAGTAGTGACAGTCTTGAACCCTTAACTCAGTGAGTCCTTAAATCTATATCTCAGTAGGGGAGCATAGGTGGGACTAAGGGAGAAGTTGGGGGAGAAGGGACTAAGGTGAGTCTAATTTTATGGTGGACCACAAAAGGAGACGTTGTAGGCAGTTGTAGGAGAAGACTTTTGGGAGAAGCTGTAGGCAGTTGTAGGAGAAAACTATTGAATGTAGGGAAAACCAATGTTCAGTGTGTGCTAGAAAATGGAGAACTAAATTGTTTTTATTTTATATAGTGTGATTATACTTTCTAACAATTTGTTCTGTAATACTTACTCTTTTAGACCAAAGAACTGATTGGCAGCATGAAAATCAATGGAAGGGTTGCAGCATCCACGTTCTCTTCAGATAGCAAGAAGATATACGCCTCTTCTGGTAAGTTAAGTTAATGACAGGAGAGAAGCTTTGGCTGTTTTTACATTTCAAATTTAACCAAAACCTGTGATTTCAGACTTTCTTTTTTAAATTAGAAAATCAGCTTTGTTTTTAGAATTTATTTTTGTTGCCATTTCCCTTCTTTACTAACTAGTAATAGCGAAGGACTGAACATTTAACATGCAGTGTTAACATACTTGGGGAAGGAGGGCACCTGTAAGCTCAGTGAGTAGGAGGCCAGCCCCATATACCGAGGGTGGCAGGTTCCAACCCGGCCCTGGCCAAACTGCTCTAAAAACATAGCTGGGCATTGTGCCAGGCACCTGTAGTCCCAGCTACTTGGGTGACTTAGGCAAGAGAATTGTCTAAGCCCAGGAGTTGGAGGTTGCTGTGAACTGTGAAGCCACGGTACTCTCCTGAGGGCGATAAAGTGAGACTCTGTCTCAAAAAAAAAAAAACCATATTTGGGGAAAGAAAGGGAAGGAAATGTTTATATAAAAGATGATACAGGGGCATTCATTCTCTTGTGATTCCTTCATGCTAAGCATGCTAATATTTTGTATGTGTTTTCTTCTATTAGTCTGCCTTTTTGTCTGTTGATTTTTTTCAGTGAACTTTCAGAGGGCAAAGGGGAAAACTTCCACTAGTTTCATTTATATTAATAATCTTGAAATAGAGATGACGATAGGAGTAAAGAACAGATAAGCAGTTGGTTAGGACTGGGAGAAATGGAGGTAGCTGTATTAGAGCAGCATCAGGGACCGTTGTGGTGATGGAAAGTTTTACATTTCAATTGTGCCAATGTCAGTATCCTGGGGAACTGAGTAAAGAGTGTCCAGTGTTTTCTGTATTCTCTTTTGGGGGAGGGGACAGAATCTCACTATGGTGCCCTGGGTAGAGTGCTGTGCTGTCACAGCTCACAGAAACCTCTAACTCTTGGGCTTAAGCATGGTATCACAGCTCATAGGAACCTCCAACTCTTGGGCTTAAGCAATTCTCTTGCCTCAGCTTCACAAGTAGCTGGGACTAGGGCAGCCGCCACAACGGCCAGCTATTTTTTGTTGTAGTTGTCATTGCTGTTTGCCAGGCCCAGGCTGGATTTGAACCCCCCCAGCTCCAGTGTATGTGGCTGGCACCCTAGCCACTGAGCTATAGGTGCTGAGCCTTCTGTATTATTTCTTACAGTATATGTGAATTTGCAATTATCTCAGAAGGCATGATTTAAAATAGTCATACCTCTTGTAAAATTAAGGCAGACACGAAAAAAGATGATTTCAGACTTTTTGAAAGAAAAGAATTGCCACTTTTTAGCAGTCCCCTTTTGATTTGGATGGTATGTTGAATTTTCATAGTTGGCTCATTTTCTGGTACATTTCTATAGTTCTGACCAGTTCTTTATCATTCCAGACAGGCGTGTGCTTTTCTGATTATCTCATGTCATCTTTGACTTCTTACTCTTTATCTCTAAAAATCCTGGGGGCTATCCTTCAGGACAGCTGCATAATCTCAGTATAGATCCTGCTCTGTTTGGGAGTGGGAGGCATTAGTATGTTCTGCCAGCTATGCAAGTCAAGGCTTTTTAGCGTAATGTTTACATTTAGTAAGATAGCATTAATTTTTTAATTTTTAAAAGAAGTTAATTTTTTTTTTTTTTTTTTGGTGCAGTTTTGGCCGGGGCTGGGTATGAACCCGCCACCTCCAGTATATGGGGCTGGTGCCCTACTCCTTTGAGCCACAGGCACCGCCCAAGAAGTTAATTTTTTTTTAAAAAAGAGATGTAGTCTTGCTCTGTTGCCCAGGCTGGAGTGCAGTGGCACCAGTCATAGCTCAGTGCAACTTAAAACTGATCTCAAGTGATTCTCCCATCTCCTCCTCTTGCATAGTTGGGATTACAGGTATGAGCCACAGGTTGAGGCTTAAGAACATTTTTCTTTTTTTAAAGGATTAACTTCAGCATTGACTTTTATTTAATTTTTGTGATGTAAAAAGTTTTTTTGGTAGAGATGAGCTCTTGCTATATTGCCCAGGCTGGTATTTAACTCCAGCCTCAAGCAGTTCTCTCAAAGTGCTAGGATTATGGGTGTGAATAACCATACTTGGCCTGTATTTATCTTAGAATCAGACAGAGTTGCTTATGTTTGTATTTTTTTTTTTTTTTTTTTGAGACGGAGCCTCCAGCTATCCCCCTGGGTAGGGTGCCATGGCATCACAGCTCATAGTAACCTCCAACTCCTGGGCTCAAGCGAGTCTCCTGCCTCCGCCTCCCAAGTAGCTAGGACCACAGGCGCCCGCCACAACGCCCGGCCATTTTTTGGTTGCAGCCATCGTTGTTGTTTGGCGGGCCCGGGCTGGGGATATGAACCCGCCACCTTGGGTGTATGTGGCTGGCGCCTTAGCCGATTGAGCCACAGGCGCTGAGCCGGGAGTATTGTTGATCTTTTAAGTTACTGGATCTCCAAGATAATAGTAGCATGGTGGAATGCACAGCCGGGTTTTGAGTTGGACAGTAAATGTTTATGGACAGCTGGCTCTGTCCTGACATTATTCTAGGTTTCTGTGAGGGTGTGGTGAACAGGCTGAGCAAGTTTCCTGATGCCACAGAACTGACAGTCTAGTAGGAGAGACAGACACACATACCAACAATAAATGAGCCTGCCGCTTTCCTTTGGTGATAGCTGCTCTTCAGGAAATTGATGGTGCAGTCACCTGGGAGATTAAGACTGTTTCACTGGTGGTCAGGGGTCATGGGAGGCCTCTTTGAGAAGACACATTAGGCTAGACCTAACTGCTGAGATGCCCATGGGCCATTTGGAGATCTGGTTCAGATAAAGGGAGCAGCTGATGAGAAGGTCCTGAGGCAGGACCAGTCAGCAGTGGGACAGATGGTAGCTGATGTATATTGAAGCCCAGGAATGTGTTTGCTACCAGTGAGGTCTCAATAAGTGATTGTCTTGTTAGGAAAGTGAGTTAATTAGCTCTTTGTGTAACAGTTCAATGGCTTTGACTTAAATTTGAAAGAGCTGAGTTGGAATTCTGGACCAACTATCTGACTCTCAGCAAGTTGCCCAACTTCTCAACTTAGATGTTATTTTGTCAGAATCACTTATAGAATTCTTAAATATGATGCATTTACTAGTAGCTTTCGTTGTTCCTGCAGACATTTTTAATGAAGAATGGAATCCATTTCTTTTTAGTGAAATATTTATTAATTTCATATTAATTAGGTTGTGTTTGACTCAAGGCATAGTTTGGAAGAATTTTTGGGGATCACTTTGTTAACATCTAAATATCACAGGAGACCAGGCTCACTTGAGAATGTCTTTCAAGTATAAGCCAGAGTAAATGCTTCCTTGCTGATGGGTTGGGTGGCTGCATTGTTATCTGCATTTCTTAGCATCTTCTGTGACCTCTCATTCTGCCCAGGAAGAGCATGACAGGCACAAAGATGTCACTGAGGCCAGTGTGGGGAGTGGGAGGGGAATTGGAGCCAGGCCTCCTTGGGTCTGGGGATCCACAGTGGGGACTTTGGCTTTTCCTCTGGCATATTATCTGATTATCCCTTTAGGTTTTGGCTTCCTAGAGGAGTGCAGTATCTTCATGGCTTGGTATAAGGCCCATGGCAGGCACTTATTAAATTTTTATTGAGTGAAATACTTCTTTAAGTAAGTATTTTTATTGAGATCAACTTCTGATCTCGCCAATGAAGCTACCATTTCTCAGTGAAAACTTGGGTTCTCAGAAATAAGGAGGGAATGATTCAAAGTCAAAATGGTCATATACTTCAGATTATAACCATTGCTGTGTGTGCAATTTTATTTAACAGTGCTGTGTACATAGTGGACAAGTTCTTGTATGGAATATCTAGTCTTTCTAGACATTTAGAAGTGCTTTATGTAGTTAAAGGCAGTAGTAGTAGAATAACGGTTTGTAAATAGTTTTTAGAAACTGTTGGGAAATACTGTGTTTGGAAATAGAATTGTTAAACCAAAAAAAAAAAAAGGGTGTTCTATATGCTGTGAAAAGTCATATTGTAGTTTGTGTATCTGTTGAGAGGCACTCAGTAACAAGAAACAGAAACCCCTCTTAGGTTGACTTAAATGAAGAGAGGTTCATTTTTTTCACACAGCAAGAAATATAAAGGTAGGAGGTTCTATGACATCAGATTCAGCATCTCTAAGACTTTCTAGGTCTCGTGGTCACAAGGAGCTGCTATAGCTCCAGACATTGCATCCATGTTCAAGGTGGGAAGGACAAAGGGAATGGTAGGGAGAGAAAGGGAGAATCACCTGTAGCTATTCTCATTTGAGATTTAGCAATAAGACATTTTCTAAGAACCTCTAGCGGTCTAACATCTCCTTGGCTAGTACTGTGGCTGTCCCTGGATGGATCACATTTCCTTGAAGAAAACTGACCTGTTACAAAGGAGAAAAAGGAAGGACTGTATACTGAATAGTTAAAAACTTCATCTGCCAAACACAGTCTTCACTCAACTAATTATTTGAGTAATAGTAGCCAGCGTGATTACTCTCTTTAGTAACCACATTTGATCCTGATTTTTTCTTTTTTCCCCTCAAATTGGTTGTTTCTCAGAATCTTGCTCCTGTAAGTGTAACTGGTGTCCTTTAATGTCACACTAGAGTTGTTTATTCACTATTTGCTAAAGGCTGGTCAAGCTGGGGGGTGGGGTGGAAGGCACAGAGCAGGGTCAGCCTGGTGTCCAGCTGAGTCTAGTTGATCGTGTGGAGTCCAAGTGCAACTGCCCAGCACGCCAGGAGGAAGGGGGCTGCGTGGGCTTGTCTTGCAGGGTTAGCTCCAGCCTTTGCACCCTTGTAGCTCATGAGGCTGGCACAGCTCCAGCCTCTCTGCTTTGTGGTCATCTGTCCTCCCAGGATCTGAGTTGTGTGAGTTGCCAAATTGAATCATACTAATGCAGATCATAAAGGTTATGGAAAAGATGTAGCCAAACAGGGTCCTTGATGAAGATTCCACCAAAGTAATTCTTAACCTTGGCCGCAGATCACCCTTCTTTGGGGCATGTTTAAAAAACACAAAATCACTAAGGATTGCTTGGGCAATACAAGTTTTTTTCTGGTTCCATACAAAATGAAGAATTATTGTTCCCAGTTTTTCAAAATATGCTGTTGTTACTTTAATGGGGATTGTGTTAAATCTATAGATTGCTTTGGGCAATATGGACATTTTCACAATGTTGATTCTCCTCAGCCAGGAGCATGGTGTGTTCTTCCATTTGTTAATGTTTTCTGCTATTTCTTTTCTTAGAGTTTCATGATTCTCTTTGTTGAGATCCTTCACCTCTTTTGTTAGGTATATCCCTAAGTATTTCTTTATTTTTCTTTGAAGCTACTGTGAAGGGAATTGTGTCCTTGATTAGCTTTTCAACTTGGGTGTTATTGGCATATACAAAAGCTTCTGATTTGTGGACATTAATTTTATATTCTGAGACATTACTGTATTTCTTGATCTGTTCCAGGAGTCTTGGTTGTATCTCTGGGGGGTGACTAAGTATAAGGTCCTATCGTCGGCAAAGAACAAATGTTTGCCTTCCTCTATTCCCACTTAGGTGCCTTTAATATCCTTCTCTGGCCTGATTGTATTGCCTAGAACTTCCAGAACTATGTTGAATAGTAGTGGTGATAGAGGACATCCTTTTCTGGTTCCATTTCTCACTGGAAAAGCTTTAAGTTTTACTCCATTCAGTATAATAATAACTGTGGGTTTGTCATAGCTGGCTTCCATTTAAGAAATGGGCCACCTATGCCTATTTTAAAAGTATCCTTGTTAGAAAAGGATGCTGAATTTTGTTAAATGCTTTTTCTGCATATATTGAGAGTATCATACGGTCTTTGTTTTTGCTTCTATTAATATGGTGAATTGCATTTATGGATTTGCATATGTTAAACCAGCCTTGCATCCCTGGGATGAGGCCTACTTGGTTGTGATGTATAATTTTTTATTTTTTTAAACTTTATTCAAATTAATATGAGGGTACAATATTAAGGTTACATTGTTCTCACTTCCAGGGTAAAGTTCCATTTGTAGAAGAGCCCCTCATCCGGGGGGCATGTTACACACCCTCACAGTGTGCACATTAGGTGAGATCCCGCCTCATGCCCTCCCTCCCTCTACCCTGCATCCTCCCTGCTCCTGCTTCCCTCTACCCCTGAACTGGACTATCATGGTGTTTTATTGTTCTCATGAGCATGTAATTGTTTATATATTGATTTCATATTAGTATGGAGTCCATTCAATATTTATTTTTCCATTCTTGTGATACTTTACTAAGAAAAATATATTTCAACTCATTCCAGGTAAATGTAAAAGATGTAACATCTCCATCTTTTTAATAGCTGAATAATATCCCATAGTGTACGTATACCACGGTTTGTTGATCCATTCATGGGTTGATGGGCACTTAGGTTGCTTCCAGCACTTGGCGATTATGAATTGAACTGCAGTAAACATTTAAGTGCAAATGTCTTTGTGGTAAAATGATTTTTGTTATTCTGGGTAGATTCCTGGCAATGGGATTGCAGGGTCAAATGGAAATTGTAGTTTTAGATGTTTGAGGAGTCTCCATACTTCTCTCTAAAAAGGCTGTATTAGTTTGCAATCCCACCAGCAGTGTGGAAGTGTTCCCTTCTCTCCCCATCCACGCCAGCATGTGTTGTTTTGGGACTTTGTGATGTGGGCTAGTCTTACTGGGTTAGGTGATAATGTTAGAGTGCTTTTGATTTGCATTTCTCTGATGATTAAAGACAATGATTTCTTCATGTGTTTGTTGGCCATTTGTCTGTCATCCTTGGAGAAGTTTCTGTTCAAATCACTTGCCCTTTTATAGAGAGGGTTGTTTGCATTTTTCTTATTGTTTAATTTGAGTTCTCTATAGATTCTAGTTATCAGAATTCATAACATGTAAAAATCTTCTCCCATTCTGAGGGCTGTCTATTTGCTTTTGTAGTACTCTTAGCTGTGCAAAAGCTTTTTAGCTTGATCAAGTCCCAGTTGTTTATTTTTGGTGTTGCTGCAGTTGCTAGTGGGGTCTTCCTCATAAAGCTTTTTCCCAGGGCAGTATCTTCAAGTAATTTCCCTACACTCTCTTCAAGAATTTTTATTGTTTTGTGTCTTAAATTTAAATCTTTTATCCAATGAGAATCAAATGTTGTCTTGTAAATTTTTTAATGTATAGCTGCAATCTATTGGTTAGGATTTTTGAGAATTTTTGCATTTATATTCACTAGTGAAATTGGTCTGAAGTTCTCCTTTTTACTTGGGTCTTTGCCTGGTTTTGGTATCAGGGTAATGTTTGTTTTATAGAATGTGTTAGGGAAGATTCCTTCCTTCTCAATGTTTTGGAACAGGCTCTGCAGTATAAGTAGAAGCTCTTTGAAGGTTTTATGGAATTCTGGTGTGAAGCCATCTGGTTCAGGGCTATTTTTGTTATTGTTGGAAGCTTTTTTATTGTTTCTTCAGTTTCAGTGCTTGATATTGGTCTGTTCAAGAGATCTATTGCTTCCTGGTTAAATCTAGGGAGATGGTGTGATTCTAGGTATTGATCTGTTTCCTCCACATTGTCAAATTTCTGGGCATAGAGATTTTTGTAGTAGTCAGAAATAATCTCTTGTATCTCTGTGGCATCTGTTTTTATTTCCCCTTTTTCATTTCTGATTGAGGTTATTAGGCTGGAGGCATCACTCTACCAGATTTCAGGTTATATTACAAGTCCACAGTGGTCAAAACAGCATGACATTGGCATAAAAATAGAGACATAGACTTATGGAACAGAATAGAAAACCACGAGATGAAACCAGTCTCTAGTTGCCATCTGATCTTTGATAAACCAAACAAAAGCACAGAATAGGGAAAAGAATTCCTATTCAACTAATGGTGCTGGGTGAACTGGATAACCACATGTAAAAGACTGAAACTGGATTCACACCTTTCACCATTTACAAAAATTGACTCAAGGTGGACAAAAGATTTAAATATAAGACATGAAACATAAAAATCCTAGAAGAAAATGTGAGAAAACTCTTGAGAGTTTTAGCTTGGGAAATATTTTATGAAGACTTCAGTGGCTATCACAGCAACAAAAATAAACAAATGGGAGTTAGTAAAGCTGAAAAACTTCTGCATAGCCAAGGATACAACAGTTAAAGCAAGTAGACAAACTTAAGAATGGGAAAAGGTATTTATTTGCATGTTATGAGTCTGACCAAGGCTTCAGAGATTTGAACTATCCTCTTCAAAGGATCTACAGAGAACTCAAATTAATAAATAAAAACAAAAACAGAGCCAACAATCCTATAAATCACTGAGCAAGAGACACGAACAGAACCTTCTCTCAAGAAGTAAGACGAATGGCTAACAAACATCAAAAAATGTTGTTCATTGTCCCCAGTAATCAGAGAAATGCAAATCAAAACCACCCTGAGGTAATACCTAACCCCAGTGAGGATAGCCCACATCATAAAGTCTCAAAGCTACAGATGCTGGCGTAGATGTGGAGAGAAGGGGACACTTTTACACTGCCCATGGGGCTGCAAAATAATACAGTGTCTTTGGAAAAAATAAGAAGAGTTCTCAAAGGACCCAATTAGACCTTCCATTCAATCCTATAATCCCATTACTAGGCATCTACCCCAAAGAGAAAAAAACCCATTTTATCGCAAGGACATTTGCACTAGACTGTTTATTGCAGCTCTATTTACAATTGCCAAGGTGTGGAAACAACCTAAATGCTCACCAACCCAGGAAAGGATTAACAAGCTGTGGTATATGTATACCATGGAATACTACTCAGCCACTACAAATGATGGTGACTTTACATCTTTTGTATTAACCTGGATGGAGTTGAAACACATTCTTCTTAGTAAAGTATCATAAGAATAGAGAAGCAAGAATCCACTGAAGTAATATGTACTGTCATATTGATATGAAGCCAATAGATGATCTTACACATGCCCACATACGAAAAAAACTCAATTCAATTCAAGATGTGGGGGAAGGGAAGGAGGTGGGAGGAGAGAGAAGGAGGAAGTGGGATGGGTGAGCTCCCACATGGTGGCAGTGGGCACAATGTAAGGGTATATGGCACACCACCTGGTGCAGTACACAGCAGCAACAGGGGCAAATGCAAACATTGTAGCCTAATTGTCTGTGACCTCACATTAATTGGAAATTAAAAACAAAATAAAATAAAAACCAGGAAATCCCAGGGCCACCCGGACCGCTGGGTGTACTGCAACATTGGTATGGTCAGTGCCCTGACTAGCCTGTGGGTAAAGTCAGGGCTGGGACCACCAGACACAGACTGTTGTAGGATCTCAGTACATGTCAGCTGCCTTCTCTGCTGACTTGGCACCCAGTCCTAAATTTCTGATGCTCAGTGTGCTTGACAATGCACCATTTTCATAGCAAATCAACAGAAATCTGTGTCAGCTAGCCTTTATGTATTTGTTCCAATACATTTTAATTAATAATAACATCATCGGGTCCTAATTGGATGCTATTTGGGTGCTTGCCTTTTAGCAGCTTGGGTGGCTTTGGCCAAATTGCTTGTTTTCGTCCTATGATTTCCTATGGAGAAGGGCTCTGAGCAGCCTACTAAGAAGCACTGGTGCCCCTGAGACCTGGCTCTTCTAGTATGAATTTGAAGGCTCCTAGAGCCTAAGCACAGTTGACCACTGGTGACAGGTGCTCTGCTTCTCTCTAGAACACTCATCAGGAGCTCATGAGGCCAACAGGCTCCTGCTCAGCAGACCTCCTCTGCAGTAGGGCTGTCATGGGACTCTGAGCAGGGACAAACCAAAGCCTTCCCCCACACCCAGGACCACTGACCTGTCCTGGGACCTGGCAGACCCAGTCGTGAATGAAATTCAGCTTCTTCATTGACTCAGCCTTGGCAGTTAGGGCCAGGAAACCTTAAGATCAAGGTCCCAGCAAGGAGTAGGGCAGAGAAGGCTGCAGGGAGGGTGGTCTAAGTACAGAGAGTGAAATGGACCAGTCTGGGGGTCAGGAGAGAAGGTTACAAATTCACATAGATGAACCCCTGAACAGAGAACCAGGTACATAAGACCTCTGCCTTCAGGGTGGCTGGGGTCTGACTGTCAGACAATAACGGGTTCATGACACAGCACATTAAGCCCTGTGGCAGACACGGTACCTGTGTTAGCCCAGTGGGTGAGCACTTGCAGCTTCCAAGGGCAGCTCCCCAAGGGAGTAGTGGGACAGGGGAGGGACAATGAGGGTAGGAGGGGGTGGTGGAGAACTCTTCAGAGAAATTCTGAATGGTTCCAGGGAGTCGGGAGTGAAGGAGTGGTACATGCATGCGTGCACATATGTGTGTTTGGGGTGAAATGGCATAGAGGGCTTTGAATGACAGAATACTGACCTTGACTATTTTTTCCAAGGTAAACGAACACCCCTGCAAGCTTTAAGTCTGCTTCTTCAGAGGTTTCCATCAGGCAAAACGGTATCCGTGAAGACCAGAGCAGAGGTGTGATGGCCGGTTAGGAAGGGTTAGCCAGTCAGGAAGCACTGGCAATTAATTCTTCCTAAATACCAAACCCCAGAGATTCCTGCAGTTGCAGGCTCATAGAAAGGAAGGACACTTTGCCAGGGGCTCAGTTTGGGTTCTAGGCATCTGTCTGGCCCTCACTCCAGCAACCAGATGTACCCATCCCCTGGGTGGGCCACACACTATGCCCTCCTCTATCCACTCATCCTGTCAGACCTGATGGCAGACCTGGGAGGTTCCGTCCTGCAGACCCACTCTACACTGAGGAGAGTAAGGACCACAGAGCACTTGGCTGAGCTGTTCAGCCGTAGGTGAGTGGCAGCAGTAGAGGTTTCTAGACAGCGTTAGTTTCCTAGGGAATGCTTCACAAATATCACACACTGAGTGGCTCAAAACAACAGCAGTTGTTCTCTTACAGCTCTGGTGGCCAGAAGTCTAAAATACAGGTGTGGGCAGGGTAGGTTCCTCAGAGGCTCAGTGGGTGAATCTATCCCACACCTCTCATTAACTTTCCCCTGGTTTCTGGCAATGCTGGTGTTGCTTGGTCTGTGGCTGCGTGGCTCCGGCTCTGCTTGTGTCATCATGTGGCCTTTTCCTAGTGTGGGTCTTCTCCCCTTATCTTCTTTGCTATGGACACTCGTCCAGGATGATCCTGTCTTGAGACCCTTAATTAAATCTGCAAAGACCCTTATCCAGTTAATGGCACTGTTGGGTGGGCTTATGCAATAAATATTTATGTATCACAGTCCTGGAGGCTGTAAGTCCTGGGTCCAGGTGCCAGCACAGTCAGGTTCTGGGGGAGGCCCTCTCCCGGGCTGCAGATTGCTGATTCTCAAGGTGCTCTCACAGGGTGACCAGAGGGAGCTGAGAAGCAGACAAAGGCTCAGAGAGGGTAAGTGATGTTCCCATGATGATACAGTGAAGAGCTGGAGTTTAAATCCTGGTCAGAGTGCACCTGAGCTCAGACTTCCCCTGGGTCTCTGACTTCCTGTCTGACCCTTAACCTCCATTCAGTTCAGGGGTCTGTGCCCTGCCCTGCTCAGTCTGCTAGAGGGCAGGGTGAGCATTTGGCTCTCCAGACCCTGGCTCCAGCCTTCTTAGCACTGTGTGCCTGAGAAACAAGGGGTCCCTAAGGTGCCATAGTGAGCATGAAGCCCTTAATTTATTGAGATGGAGTCCAGGCCCAAATGATGAAAGGATCTCAGCCACACCCAGAGCTCCTTTCCCTGGCCTCTCTTTGTTTACTTATAAATCTGAACTTCAACCTGTATGTGACATCTTATCCCAGCTGCCTTCTTTTTCTTGTATTGAAAAGTCAAACTTCCAAGCTTGATTGAAATCTTAGCTCTATTTTGAAAGTTGGATTCTAATTTAGTTTTTGAGAGTTTCTTCTAATTCCTGAACTGTCTCTGAGCTGAGGTGAGAGACCATCCCTTGGCACCTTCATCTGTCAAAACCCATGAGAGTCGTGGACGGCTTTATCTGAGCAGACTTGGCACTGGGGACATCAAATAGCCTCCAATCCCAGCCTGAGCTTTTCTAGACACTGCTGCCGCTGACAGCAGGGCTGCAGCCCCACAGAGGCAGGGCCCACTCAGCATTTCTGCTGAGAAGGCAAACAAGAAGTGAGAGAGATGAACAATTATAACTGAGGCATTATCCTCCTGTCCCAGGGCCTGCCTCCAGGGCTCCAGAGGTCTCTGCTCAGATCCCCCTAAGCCAGGATCCCCAAGGTGCCTTTGGACGCTACACCTTTGTCTTTGCGCATTTTGCATTTTCAAGTTCACTGGAAATGGATGTTCCATGGGTCTTCAACCTTATACCACTAATTTAACTGTGTAGAAAAACATCTTTTTGGTGTTTTTATGCAGTATACTATTTAACACATTGAAATTTGGGTGACACCCCTGCCCTGTATTTCCACTTGCTCCCCCTTGTTGAGTTCCACCCCAGTGGTGTAGCGTAAGTTTTGCTGACTCAATGTGGACAGGTGCTGAGATTGAAGCCCAGAGAGCAGCAAGAACTAAGCTGGAGCTGGAATTCAGGGTTCCCCCACACCCTGGATCTGTCTTGCACAGACCCACAGCATGTCGGGGCTGAAAGGGATCTGTTTCCAAGAGAAACCCTGAGCTCCCCTGCTGGATATACAACCCACCATCTTATTACTAGCTTTTCCAACATGTCTTTTTCTCAAGGAGACCACGTGTGGGGTGAGCAAGGACAGCTGAGAGGCAGAGAGCTGGGGGTTGAGGCTTGAGGAAGTCCTGGAAGCTGCCTGGGCCTCTCCTTCTTTTGCCTGCAGAGTGGGGCACAGTGATATCACTGTAGCTGCACCAGGTGGACCGGTCACCCCCTACCTCCGTGTCATGGCCTCCTGCAATCTCAGATGTGACCTTATTTGTAAATAGGGTTATTGCTGATGTAATTAAATAATATGAGATCATATTGGAGTAGGGTGGGCCCTGAAACCACTGTAACTGGTGTCCTTACATGAAGATCAAACTGTGGAAACAGTGATGTAGATATGGGGAGAACCCCAGGGGGCAAAGGAGTCTGGGACAAAGGTCTGCAGCTGTGAGCCCAGGAGTACCAGGGGCTCTGGCAGCAGCCTGAAGCTAGAAGAGGTGAATAAGGATGCTCCCTAGAGCATCAGAGGGAGCCCGGCCCTGATGGCACCTTGATTTTGGATTCCTGACTCCAGAACTGTAGACAATACAGTTCTGGTGTTTAAGCTGCCAATTTTGACAGTTTCTTGTAGCAGCTCGAGAAACAGTGAATCATGTCATCCTTGTTGACGTCCCTGTCACATGCTGTGTTAGCCCTGGAGATATTTTTCCACCATACCTCTCCTCAGACTCAAGCATTCTGTTCTGGCGTCCCCTTCCCCCAGAAGCTTCCCCCTTTGCTGTTGCTATCTTCCCATCCCTTAGCGCGCACCCTCTGGCATTGATTCCTGGGGCAGCCTTCTCCCACCGAGTTGCCCTCACCTCTCCACCCCTCCGGCCCCCAAATGAGGGAGTCACTCAGAAGTCAGACTTGGGTGGGTTCAGTCTTGTCCTGCTATTTAACAGCTGGTTGAACTCGGGGCAAGTTAATTCATATACTCCGGGCTATAGCCTCCTTGTCCTCTGTCCAGAATGCTCTAGTGGGGAATAAGTGAGATAATCAAGGAGATGATTTGTCCGGTGCCTGGCCTCCCGTAAGTGTGCAGTACAAGGCATTGTCATCACTGCTGCTACAACTCCTGTGTTCCTCCAGAGCCCATGAGCCTGATTTTGGGCTTCCCTAAAGGTAGGTTCCAAGGCAAGTATTTGAGTACAGGGAGCTGGAAAGGTAAAGAAAACACAAGCAAGTGAGTTGGAAAGTGAGGCAGGGAAGGGATGGGAAGGAAAACAGCCAGGATGAGGTGTGCCATCAAGCTGAACAAACTCTGGAAACCAGTGTGAAACACAGTCCTCAGACTTATCTCACCCAATGGGCCAAGGGAGCTGGTCCAAGGTCCAAGTTGTGGATGCTGATTCTCCAGCTTTGCTGGTCTGTTGTATGTTGCCATTAGGGTCTCACAGAAAAGTGATGTCACAAAGAATAAGCATGCTTATTGAAATTGTGTTTTAAATAAAGGTGACCATCTGCTCGCTCAGGCTAAATGGAGAGCTTTCTTTATTTACTTTTGGTTTATATAATCGATCTTGTGCTTGCGCACTATACAGCAATGACTTCATTAACATTCATTACAATCCCCCAGCACATGCGCACTGGACTTCAATGACTTCCCTCTGCACATGTGCATTGGACACCAATAACTTCATTAATCCATTTAAATATCTTGTGATTACCTGCCTTATAAGTAGCTCATTCCTAGTAATCTGATAATCCACCCAACATACACCTTTAAGCATAACCCTTTCAACATAACCCAGTTTAACATAACTTACTGAAGAACTTGTTGTCAGTCATTACTTTCTTTGTTCTTATCTGATGAAGCCTGAGACTGTGGAGGAAAGAGACAGTTTGAAAGTCTGTTCTACTGACCTTGCTATTTGTTTTGTTTTGTTTTACCTCTTTTATGTTTATTTATTTTTTATTTATTTATTTTTATTAAATCATAGTTGTGTACATTAATACTATCGTGGGGTATAGTGTGTTGTTTCCATATACAATTTGAA
>CAUYQV010046590.1:0-12663 GCA_963574575.1 Galagoides demidoff
TGAGCTACAGATATCACTGTCATTTCTGTTTTATACATACCTTACACACAACCTGTAAGTAATCTTATACATTGTATTTATTCACTTATTTATTTATTTTTCAGTTTTTGGCTGGGGCCAGGTTTGAACCTGCCACCTCTAGTATATGGGGCTAGTGTCTTATTCACTGAGCCACAGGTGCTGCCCTATTCACTAATTTTTTAACGGATAGGGACTCACTATGATACTCAGGCTGAAGTTCAGTGGTATGATCACGGCTCACTGTAACCTCAAATTTCTGGGCTCCCAGGAAGTGATTCTCCCATCTCAGCCTTCCAAGTAGCTGGGACTACAGGTGTGCACCATATAATTTTGTACAAGAAACAAAGTTTGTGTTAAGTACTTATATGTGGAATTTTCTACTTGTGTCCTATCAATGCTCAGAAAGTTCTAGATTTTGGAGCAGTTTGGATTTCAGATTTTTGAATTAGGGATGCTCAACCTGTAGTTGGATTTTCTAAACAACAAACAACAGAGATCCTGAATAACAAAACCAAAGCAGGTGTAAGGCAGATAGCACCTGATACTCAAGTGCCAAGGGGATCCCAGTGAGGGAAGCTTCTGGTCTCAGTGCAGAGGTCCTCTTTCCTGGAAAGCTTCCCCGTGCCCTACCCTGGCCTGGGTTAAATACACTCCCCTCCATGCTTGCTCCCATTCCAGCTCATTTCACACCATGCTGCACTGTGACCAAGGGGCCAGAGGCTAGGGCCTGGGTGGGCAGGGAATACCTGCTTGTGAATACAACCAGATGAATCACTGAGAAGCACACCAGGCTGGAGGCATATAAGAAAGCTTACTGGAAGAAGAGGCATGTGGGGAAGACATAGGAGAGAGGCACTTAACACAAAACAGGGGCCATGTGCACACGGGCCAACTGGGGTGGACAGAGAGGTTCCCCATGGTGGGGGTGGTCACTTACATTTTATTGGTGCCTCAAAGGACTTGGCCACTGTCACCATCACGTTGGTGCCAAATACCTAAAAAGAGAAGAGAGGAGTTTGGAAGGAAGTAAAATGATGAATAGGAAAGAATGACTGTTCCTGGGCTTATAGATGTGCTACTGCCTGCGATCTGTGGGGAGAAGGGCAGGGAGCTGCAAAAGCTCCAGTGAAGATCTAAAGTTGAGATGACATGGTGATCTGATACTGGTTCAGGGCAACAAAGGGGAAACGTGGAGTACAGAAAAACCTCCAACAGCCCAAGTCAGGCAGCCCATGTTTGCTCAGTGTTCCACTCCTCCCAAGTGATAAAGTCCCGTAGCACCACTCACTCAAGGGGTGAAGAGGCTGCCTGGGGCTGGGGAACAGGTGCCCAAGACAGGCTCTGCAATGCCTCTCAGAGTGAGTATGAGAGGTCCCTTAGCCCAGGGCTGGTGTGCAGCCTGAGCACAGCCAGCCTCTTCCTCCCAGATTAGTGCCCTTGCTGAGCTCATTTATTAGCCTTCTACTTCTCCTGTTTGGACTTCTGTCTCAGCTTGCTTGTTGAGGAGACACAGATTAAGTAATGCCCCCACTAGGGCCACCATGAGGAAGACATGAGAGTAGTTGTAAGGCACTGTGCACAGACTGTGTTCTTAAGAGGTGGAGTCTGTTCTCTCTGGGCTGCCTTTCACAGATGGGCCCAGAGAGGACCTGCTCTGGGATCCTAACTTCTACTCCAAGGCAGCTGCTCTATACCATATCAACTTGGGTCAGGCAGGGGAGAAGGAAGGTGAGGGGGTTCTGGGACTGGATATCCTTGGCCTGACTTACCCAGAAAACATCGTAGATAAAGAGTCCACCCAGCAGGATGCAGCCAGTGCTGACATTGTTCAGGTGCAGGAGCTCTACCCCGTTGAGGGAGAAGGCCAGGCCAAAAAGGTTGTTGGCAATCCAGTGCTGGGGAAAGGCAAGAATGAGACCAGCTCACTGTGCCCTCACCCTGCCCCGTCAACCCAACCTCCCCTTGTGCCCATGCCTTGGCTACTTACCTTCCGCAGCAGGTACCAGACACCAACGATGCTGCTCAGGCCCAAGCACACCAGATCCTTGGTGTCAAATTCATAATTGACGATTTCTGAGCAGAGAGGCCAGATAAGTCCACTCCCCAAAGCGGGGTTGCCCCTCCCACCTGTCAGCCCCTGGACGTAGGACAGCATGACTGTGGGCACTGTCAGAAGCCCACTGGCTGGGGGGCTAAGCCTCATCTGCTTCAGACTGGTGGAGTTTCAGGAGGGTGGGGAGCTCACTGGAGTCACCCCCAATTCCTCCAATTTCCTAGAGAAGGGAGCTGAGGCCCAGAGAGAATACAAGCCTGGTGCAGGGTCAGTGGAGGTGGTCCTTAGTGTTAGAAGCACAAGCTTTGTCGCTTGTAGCTGTGGTTGGGTAACCTTTGGGAAAGCAGTTCCCTCTCTGAGCTTGTTTCTTAATCTGTGAAGAGGATAATAGTACCTCTTTCATGGAGCTGTTGTGGAGTTAAGTAAGACAGTTCTTACAATGCACTCAGCACAGTGTCTGGCACACAGTGGGTGCTCAATTAATGCCAGCTACCATTGAGCCCAGGTCTTTAGCAAGGTTCTAGTTCTTTTGGAACCTTTCTACTTTGCCACCAAAGGAATCAAGAAGTTTGCTGGCAGCTCTTAGTTCACAAGCAGAGGAAGGTGGCTAAGAAATGGAGGCTTGCAAAAAGGCAGGAAGGAGTCCCTGAGGTCGATCTTGTGGGGGGCCCTCTTATAGACATCCTTAAACCCATTCTTTTTCACTTCCAAATAAGGAAGCCCAGAGAAGAGGTGGAACTTGCCCAGAGTCAGTGTGTAGCTCTTCCTTTCAGATTCCAGAGTGTAGCAGGTTGCTTGCTGCTTGTCCCCCAGTTTCTGTTATCTTCTCTGTGGTAAAAGAACCCTGATTTTTTTTTCCCTTAAAACTGTTAAATTTATTTAGCATAACCACAGAGATATTGTCTTCATGCTGTCACATACATACACAAACACATAAAGTACAAAAACCATATTTAGCCCCCCAACTGTATTCCTTTTGAGACTCATTTAAAGGTCTTCATGTGCCATAGCCCATCATTTAAATAATGGATGTTTTCAATGCCAATTCCTTTGTTGACTTTCTCAATGTCTTCTGCAGACATCTTCATGACGCCAACACACAGAGCATGCTGTTTTCCTTCTGCCATGACCGCAACAATCGTATCTACCGCAACAGGGTAAAGCTTAGCTCCAGGAGAAGTTAAACCCGGACACATGATATTTGCTCCACTAAGCACAAATTTGATGGCTCCTTTATCAACCTGCTGGTGTGGCAGGATAAAAGGATACTTGTGAAGTAGCCTTAGAGTTGGATAAAAAGGCCCCTTCCTTTGTCTAAAAAACAGTAATTCTCCATTTACTGTAAGAATTTCTGTATGTTCATGGCATCGGACTATTTTGACAGGATCTTTCTTAGGCATGATTTGATTAAGCCATGGTTCAATACCTGGAAACTGCTCTATCAGTTGGTTCTTAATACCCTTAATGACTGAAGTTTTCAACTGGATGCAGTTGGACACATTTTCCTTCTCATCAAATTTCTTGAACATGATCCAAGGTGAAAGGGTGACGGCAGAGAAAGGCCCGGAAAGGGAACGAAACGGAATCAGCACAGTTGGGCAGCGTCCCCTACACCGAAGCCGAAGCCGGCGCTGACGGTCTGATGCCGTTGTCGCTAACCGGAAACTGAACATAGGCAGCCGCGCTTTACGGCCTACGAAATATGACCACTTCCGGTCTTCCGAATGCCACGTCACGTGGACACTCTACCCACTCTTCGTCAAACTATCGAGTCCTATCCAGTGCGGGTTGATGAGAGGGTGGGACTTGGAGAACACGAACGCCACGTCACGTGGGCACTCTACCCACTCTTCGTCAAACTATGGAGTCCTGTCCAGTGTGGGTTGCTGAGAGGGCGGGACTTGGAGAACAAGCCGTGACACAATTTTGGTTGCCGGAAGAAAAGCACGGAGGGGCGCGCTCTGATGATTATTTCTAACTGGACATGAGACCGACTCACGGCCATTTTCCAGATTCTCCTTTGTAACGAAATGGCCTGGAACACAGATGCCTCTTCTTCCCTTTGGCTGGACTGTCGAGTGGTGGTCACCATCCTGGATCCAAGAACCACCCCCCAGCATGGCGGAATCTCCCCCAGTATGGCGGAACCTGAGACGGAAGGGGCCTGGAACTCTGAAGACGCTGTGGTCGCAAGTTTAGCCTTCTTTATAAACCTCTAGAATCATTTATTTGGCATAGATGCACTAGAAATGCAAAAAGCAATCACTGTAAAGTCATTGCTTTTTAGGGGACAAGGCAGAATATGCCACGCACCAGGTAGAGTGAGTACCTTCCACTTGGTTGAGCTGCTGATAATCTTTTTTTTTTTTTGGACAGAGTCCGATTATGTCACCCTTGGTAGAGTGCCGCAGCATCACAGTTCACAGCAACCTCCACCTCCCGGGCTTAGGCGATTATCTTGCCTTAGCCTCCCAAGCAGCTGGGACTACAGGCGCCCGCCACAAACGCCCGGCCATTTTTTTTTTTTTTTTTTTTGGTCACATTTGTCATTGTTTAGCTGGCTTGGGCCGGGTTTGAACATGCTACCCTTGGTACATGTGGCTGGGGCCTTAACCACTGCTACAGGCACTGAGCTACCACTGATAATCTTTATAGCATTCAAACCGGTACTCTAACTGACCCATAAATCCTAGGCTCCTTCTAATTCCCCATAGTTTCTGATTTTTAAGAATTGTGGAGCTCCCTTTCCAAATCTTAGGAAGAATAGTAATCATATTAAAAATAAACACAATAAAAATAGTTAGTTGCAAAGGTCAACTTTTACTGAGTGCTTTACTATGAGCCAGGCAGTGTGCTGAATGCTTTCCACTTATCATTTACTTGCAGTCCTAACAACATGCCCATGAAGGAGGCAGATTTATTATTTATTTTCATTTTATAGATGTAATATAAAAACAACCACCACCTAACAGAAACACCCAGTGCTCAGAGAGGTAAGGCATTTACCCAGGATCCTGTGTCTAGGTAGCAGCAAGAGCTGGGATGTGAACTCAGGCCTGGAGATCCCAGAACCCACTTCTTCCATCACTTGCTCTACTGGAAAACCCTAATACTGGAGAGACAAAGGGAATGGTGGCAGAAGATACCCATGGCACACCAGAGGGGAAAAGTGGGCAGCACTGACCTTCCTTGCTCTCCCCAGAGCCCTGTGTGAAGAGCAGCTGGTACTGTCGATTTGGGAAGTTGGCTGGAAAAAACTTATTCATGAAGGGGCTGGAAGGAAAGATAAAGCAGGTCGGCAAACAGAGCCCCTGTGGCAATCACAGCCCTGAAGTATCCTGCCCCTGAACACTCACAGCTGTTATCTCCTGGCACCCTCACAGCTGATCTGACAGGTAAGTGTTATTGTTTCTCTGCTACAAATGTAGAATAGGCCCTTAGAGGTTAAGGACTTGCCCTGGGGTCACACTAGGAGCCAATGTCTAAGACAAGGCTCCAACCTATGTCTCTGAACTCCTAATGGTTTCCAAGCTGCCTTTTTTTTTTTTGAGATAGAGTCTCTCACTTTGTCACCCTTGGTAGAGTGCTGTGGCGTCACAGTTTACAGCAACCTCAAGCTCTTGGGCTCATGCGATTCTCTTGCTGCAGCCTCCCAAGTAACTAGGACTAAAGGCACTGCCACAACACCTGGCTATTTTTAGAGACAGGGTCTTGCTCTGGCTCAGACTGGTCTTGAACCCATGAGCTCAGGCAAGCCACCTGCCTCGGCCTCCCCGGGTGCTAGGATTATAGGCAAGAGTCACCACGCCTGGCCTCCAACTGCCAAAGAAATGCAAACCAGTGGTGGACAGACTTTCACGTAAAATATAGTTTTGGGGAAAGCAATGGATTCCAAAGTCTGGCCTATGCACCACCTGTATGAATCTCTTGTCAAGAAGCATATACCAGTTCGGTCAAATCAAATGACTGATGATTACCTCCACCCGACTTGGTGACTTATCATTCCGTTCATCAGCAACAGGCCTGAGACTTTTATAAACTCAGCTGGCATTGATCAGTCAGATGAATCTCAACCCCTAGGGCAGGATCATTATCACATTCACTTCTTCCACAAAGGCCTCTGTTGCTCAAGACCAGTTTGGCTTCACCTCTAGAAGTATTCTGATTACCCAGTATGCCCTACTTCCCAGCTGGGCCAGAATGGAGACATTCTTTTCTTGATCATCTTCAGATAAAGATTAGCAAACCAGGGCCTCTCAGTATAGCTGCTCCCAGCAGTACTGTTGAGTGGCTACAAGCTTAGGGAGCTCAGTCCCGAAGACTGCTCTGTCATGCACCAGCTGTGTGGCCCTGGAAGAGCAGAACAGCTCAGTGTCCCACTCCTCACTTGTATGTAGCAATAATACTATCACCTTATCAAAGGGTTACTGTTAAGGTAAGAGAAGGCAAGTGAGAAGCTCAGCCCTCCACGAGGCCTGCAGCAGAAGTAGAAACTGTGCTGCCTGTGGCACACTCCTTTAGAGCCTGAGCTTGAAGGCATTTGCAACATCAGATCAGGCTGATAATTACTAGTGGGCTAGGCAAATCCAGGAATGGTCCGCCCAACTGACAGGAGGCAGGCCAGGAAGTACATAGGTCATAGTGCTAGGCAGGACTCTTGAGGAACCTGATGGCTTGGAGAAAGATACGAATTCAAGAACCATCTCTAGGCTTCTATTTTCCCACTTGTCAAACAGTTGACCCCTGTAGGGCTTGTAGTATGAATGAGAGGGCTTTGTGTACTGAGATGTGGTAGGCAGAAGCTAGCAGAGGCTGGAAGCTGAAGCTACTTTCAGCTTGGTTTGCTGAATCACTTTTGGGGGAGTCTGAAGCCAGAGTGTGTGTATAGGTGTGGGTAGAGGCAGAGAGGCAGCCTGAGGAGCTAAGACCTTCACCCAAGTTAGCTGGCCTCTTCCTTAGTTTGGTGCTTGGTTTCTCAGTAGGCAGAGTGTGATGGTTAAGAACGTGGTCCCTGGGTTCAAATCCCAGCTTTGCCACTTACAAGCAGTGTAACACTGGAAAAGTCACTTAACAGCTTTATGCAACAATTTCCTCATCCTGAACACTACAGTACTTTCTTTGTAGGGTTACTAAAAGAATTAAATGAGTTCTTGGCACCCTGTAAGGCAGTTTTAAGTAGAAAGTCTCCAGAGTGATGTCTTTGTTACTTCAAGAAAAAAGGGGCTGCTGGATAACACAGGGGAAGAGGCAAGTGACCTGGGGAGTAGTAGCCTGTGGACGGAGGGCAGGGGCCCCCATCTCACCGTCTTCACTGCACCCTGGGGTGAAGGTGCCTGGGAGGCATCTGGTAAATGCTTGCTGAACTCTGAAGACTTTCTGCAGCAGGCAGACTCTTTCTGTCCCCTGAAGGCTCACATTAAACTTAAAGGTCACTGCTTCCTACTGAGAAACTATATCCTGGTACCTTTCTCCCCTGGGGGTAGAAGGCAAAGGTCAGTGAAACTGGTGATGTGGCCTCCTCCTCCTCCTCCTGGGGTGGCAGATTTTAGCCCTCTGGGCTTTTTCCCCCTTAAAGGCCATATCTGGGATTTTGCTTGGGCTTGAGTCTTGGTAACTGTACTGCAGCTCCTGCCTTCCTCCAAAACCCCAAGTTGGTTTGTTCCCAAAGGAGCTTGAGGTGGCCTAGGGGATGGTAGAAGAGGTGAAGGGGATCTTAAAAGAATCTCAGCTCAGGTACAGCTCTTTACAGCCTTTCAGCGGCCTCTCTTCTGCCAATCCTCAGGAGACTGCAGGTCCAACGGGAGAAGGTGGACAGCACACCCTCTATAAATGCTCCTTCCCCTTCACTTTTGCCCAACTGTAAAGAATACTAGTTTTGGAATCAGACCCAGGCTCAAAACCTCACTCAGCCTTTACTAGCTGTGAATCCTGGTGGTCCTTAGAATCCCATAACCCCTCTTAGCCTCAGTTTCCCCGTCTTGAATCTTTGGACCTTGTTTGGGTACTGAAGAAGGTTTGACTCCCAAGTTTGTAGATATCAGCAGCTCCTGTAGATTCTAACAACACCGTAGACTTTCTTTCAGAAAATATTTAAGAAAATTCAATTTAATTGAAAAAGAAAAGTCAATTTAATTTTTGGATCAACTTTCTAAAAAGTACGATAAAATAATGCTTTACTAAAATTGTTTTCATCAGATTCCATTCTTTTCCATGTAAATCTTATTATGGTAGCAATTTCATTCATCCCACAGTTTTTGGTCCCCATCAGATTTTTCAGTGGACACCGTTGTCCTTCCCTGTATGGTTAGCAGCACCCCTTAGTTTTGTGAGGTATAATTTTCCCAGGTCAAATTTTCTTGCTCTGAATTTCATTAAGAAAATGATTATTCTGTTAGTTTCTAATCACTAACATATAAATTTCACTATGTGCAGTTTTAGCTGCTATTGGTTTTATTTTCTGTTGATGACATCTATCTCTAAAAATTATGACTTGGTTAAAAGACAGACAATTGTTTATTAGCTAATCTATGAGAAATCTGGAACAATGTCCCTCAGTTACTGCTCTAAGAGGAAAAAAAAGGTCTGTGTGTCAAAATCATAGAAGTTCAAAATACCCTGCTTGAACAGTTGGGTAGACATAAGATTTCTTTTGTAAAGTTGTTGAGATAAAGCACATGGCCTAAGACTGGCTT
Source organism: Galagoides demidoff (assembly GCA_963574575.1). Classification (NCBI taxonomy): domain Eukaryota; kingdom Metazoa; phylum Chordata; class Mammalia; order Primates; family Galagidae; genus Galagoides; species Galagoides demidoff. The sequence continues at coordinate 8,767 of CAUYQV010046590.1, forward strand.
TCAGAACACATTAGAGGCCAGGCACAGTAGCTCATGCCTGTAATTTTAGCACTTTGGGAGGCTGAGGCAGGATTGCTTGAGATCAGGAGTTTGAAACCAGCCTGAACAAGAGACCCTGTCTCTATCAAATACAGAAAAAATTAGCCAGCAAGATGGCACATGGCCTGTAGTCCTAGCTACTTGGGAGGCTGAGGCAGGAGGATGGCTTGAGTGCAGTATTCTGAGGTTGCAGTGAGTTATGATGATGCCATTGCACTCTAGCCTGGGTAACAGTGTAAGAATCTGTCTTTAAAAAAAGAGAAAAAAGGGCAGTGTCTATGGCTCAAAGGACTAGGGCACCAGCCCCATATAATGGAGGTGCCTGGTTCAAACCCAGCACTGGCCAAAAAAAACGAGGAAAAAAGAAAGAAAATACATTAGGTTCTCTCAATCTGAGATGGAGGCTGGGCTGTGGGGAGAACTGGGGGTCTCAAGCCTCTCACAGAGGCTAGGGTACGAAGGGCTAGAGTTGGGGAGAGGATGTTAATCATTACAGGAAAGGAGGGATCCAGTGTCTGAAGTGATTCCCCCTACCCCACCCAAGGTCCCCCAAGAGATAGGTCTGTCCTTCAAGCAAGATAGACTGGGTCTGCTACAATCTTGCTAGCCCAAGTCACTTTGGGCCTTCATTGTACAGGATGAAGGACTTCTCCAAGCCAGGGAGAGTAAGATTTTGGGGGTGAAGGATTGGTGTAGGACAAATTGACCTCAGTAAGAAGATCAGAGTTGAAGTTCTAGCTGTATAACCTTGGGTCATCCACTCAACTCACTGTGTGCTCTGGGGATATTAGAGAGGCTCATTTGATTCTTCCTACACCTTTCTGAGGAGTTACTTGCAGTCCCTTTATTTTATAGGTAGAAAACTAAGGGTCAGGCTGGATACGGTAGCTCATGCACTCTGGAGGCTGAGGTGGATGGATTGCTTGAGCTTAGGAGTTTTGAGACCAGCCTGAGCAAGAGCTTGAGACCCCATCTCTACTAAAAATAGAAAAACCAGCTGGGTGTAGGGCCTTGGTACTGGGGTTGCCTGCTTTGAGCTCATGCTCCTGACTACCACGGTGTCCTGCCAGCATGCCTGGAGTAGTGAGGTCATACCTCGACATTCAAAGTCTGGTGAGCACATTCTGCTCCTTCTCTCTAGCCTTTTGTCATCTACTTTGCTGTGCTCTCAATGTGCACAAACTTTCCAGCTCCTGGCCTGAACTCTCTCCACTTTATACCTCTTCCAAGTTTCCTGCCCTTCAAAGATGAGTTCAAGTCAAGTTTCTTCCTTTTAGGAACTTTCCTTGGTCTGTTGGCCACCTCTTGATTAGTGGTACTCAGCCCGAGGCTGTATGACTTAAAGGGGGGGTCGACAGAAACATGCTGGGACATCTTTGTAGACACAAGCTCAGGGAAGGGTGGTGGCACAATTCCCATTTGGTTGAGCAGGGCAAGGATGCCAAATGTTTGTTAATGCCCAGGATAGTGGAGAACTGGCTAAAACACTGTTAACAGCTCCCCGAGGAACACTGGATTATTATACTCATCCCCACTGTAACGACATCAGTGTGTGGCAATCTGAGCAGAGTGGTAGTAGGAAGAGGATGGGCTCTGGGGCTACACCTGGGTTTGAATCCTGGCTTTGTTGCTTATAAGCTGTGTGATCCTAGCAAATTTCTTAATCTCTCTGAGCTTCAGTTTCCCTGACTTACCCCAGGATTAAAAGCAAAAGCTAATGATATGATGTCATCTGGCAGGTTAACAGTAATAGCAGCAGCTAATGCTTACCCAACACATTAAGTGCCAGATACTATGCTAAAAGCTTTTCACATGACCTCATGAGGACAGTACTATTAATTTTTTCCACATTTGTGAGGAATTTGAGGCCAGAGAAATCAAGTAACTTGCCTGAGGTCACAGAGCTATTAAGTGGCAGAGTCTGGATTCAAAGTTAGGTAGTCAAATTCCAGAGCCTGCATTCCCAACTTTACCACAGCCTCACTCTCCTTATGGAATAAGATCAGGTGTGAGGAGCTGAGTACAGTGCATGGTGCGTGGAAGGCATTAACACCAGGCAGATGGCACTGGGATTACTCACCTCAGTACCGTGAATTATTATCCACAAATAATGTTCCTAACAACTGTGGTGGTGGGAAAACACCTGCCAGATACTCTTATTCCCTATAAGGAAACTGGCCCAGAGAGGTTATAGGTCTTGTCCTGGTCACCTACAGTTTGACACATGGGAGAGATTCCCTTGAGTTTGACAGCCAGGATTCAAAACCTGGCTCTGAGTGAAGGCAAAGGTCATGTTCTCATCCAAGACCCTGTGTTGGCTCCTGAGAAAGCTGCTTCAAATGTTGCAGAGAGGTGCCTTCTGACCTGATGGTGTGGGACAGGGCCAGGATTCCCAGCACGAAGAAATACATGGACAGCAAGAGGTTGATGTACTCCTGGGAGAATATCTGAGGCAAAAATACAAAGAGAAACAGGAAGTCAGGGTTGCTGGTGGCTAGGAGGAAACCAGAGTCCCCACTTCTCTTCTAGAGGTTGGTCTCACCCTTCTGGAGTTGGGGTGAGGAAGAGACTTAGACAATAAAATACTAGAGGCCTTGTAGTGATGGCAGCTGTGGGAAAAAAGGGGGAGAACCTCAAGTACCCCAAGGGAGTCTGTAGGTTTATATTTGGTGGCTTCATTACCTGGAGACAGGTAAGTAATTGTGTTTGTGCCCTATACGGGAGTACTAGGGGTGGGTAGGGAAGCCTGAAGAGCCCCAAGAAAGCTGTTGGAACCTCAGAATTTGCTCTCCCGGGTTTCCTTCTCTGCTCAAAACCCCAGGCAGCTCCTCCAGAATGGCGCCCTGGGCTCCAGGCCTGCCAGTTACAAGCCATGCACATGCCTCACTCCGTCTTCCACACCCTTACCCTTCTGATAATTCCTGCTGCAGTAATGGCTGCAAGTTATGACAGACAGTAGCCTTGTCAGCTGTTTCTTGGTTTATTATTGTTAGGTGAAATTGAGAAATATTCTCTGTCACGATGCTCCCAATTCGACTATTGGATGTTGTTAATTTTGGACTTTGGTAAGGCTATGCCACATGGATCCATTTTTGCTGCATTGTCTGCTGAATGTGCTACTGTGATGGTGTCTTAACTTGAATGATGTGCTGCTGCATGGGGCATACAGGTTTAGCCACTCTCAAGCTGGGCTCTTTGGAATCTCTTTAAATGCCTGTCTGATCATGTCACTGTCTTATGTCAAGTCTCTCCAGGGCTTTCCTTTGCTATCATAAGCTAAAGGCCCACACCCTCCTGCTGGTTTCTCTTGGGCACTGTGGTGACCACTGCAGCTCTTCTGAGCTTTGGCTCATATACCTTCTCTTGTTCCATGTGCTGCAGCCACACTGGCCTTTTTTGCAGCACCTTGTCTGTGCCACATTTCCACTCACAGGCAGCCTATGTAGACACTTCTGCTGAATGAGATGTCTGCCTCTCCTTTCACCTAGGCCACCCCAATGGAGGCTTCTTGGGCTCCTAGCTCTCACAGTTTCCTTGACATGGCCACCCCTCAGTGATCCAGCACATATTTACTGACTACTCACTATGTGCAGGGCATTGTGGTAACACTAGGGCTACGGCAAGGAATGAGGCAAAATCCCTGCCCTCACAGACGGCATGTGCTGGGACAGGGGAAGAATTTTTTTTTTTTTATGAGACGGAGCCTCAAGCTATCCACCTGGGTAGAGTGCCATGGCATCACAGCTCATAGCAACCTCCAACTCCTGGGCTCAAGCGAGTCTCCTGCCTTCGCCTCCCAAGTAGCTGGGACCACAGGCACCCGCCACAACGCCCGGCCATTTTTTGGTTGCAGCCATC